>CAUYON010105238.1:0-19205 GCA_963573935.1 Arctocebus calabarensis
ACCCTGAGACTAAAGGCCTAAAGGAGGAGATGGGGAAAGACTGGGAGAGAAAAGGAGAGAGTTTCTCTCTCCCCACTAGAATTTTCTCCCTCTAACAGATGCCTTAATGTTTTCTGTATTCTTTTCTTTCTTTTCTGTGAATAAATTCTGTCTTACAAAAATAAAAATAAAAAAAAAAAAAAAAGACTTTACTAGGTGAAGGAAAAGAGAATTTACTACCAGCAGATCAACCCTAAAAGAATGTCAAAAAGAAATTCCCCTAAGAGAAAGAGAACAGTAAAAAAGAATTCTTGGAAAAACAAAAAAAAAATAAAAAAATAAAAAGATTTCTTGGAATATCAGAAAAGAAAGAAGATCTGTGAGTCATCACAATAGACTTTATTTCTCCTTTAGTGTTTTCTAAATTATGTTTGAATGTTGAAGCAAAAATTACAACACTGATGTGGTTCCAAATGGGGAGAGTTAGGGAGACACAAACGATAGTAACATTTCCATGCTTTACTAATACGGACAAAAAGCCACACTGGGTGGCTCACGCCTGTAATCCTTGCACTCTGAGAGGCCCAGGTGGGTGGATTCCCTGAGCTCACAGGTTCAAGACTAGTCCTAGCTAGAACGAGACCCCATCTCTAAAAAAAAGCCAGGTGTTGGCTCGGCACCTGTGGCTCAACAGGGTAAGATGCCAGCCATGTACACCTGAGCTGGCAGGTTCGAATCCAGCCCGGGCCGGCCAAACAACAATGACGGCTGCAACTAAAAAATGGCCGGGCTTTGTGGCAGGTGCCTGTAGTCCCAGCTACTTGGGAGGCAGAGACAGTAGACTCACTTGAGTCCAGGAATTGGAGGTTGCTGTGTGCTGTGATGCCAGGGCACTCTACCCAGGGTGACAGTTTGAGGCTCTGTCTCAAAAAAAAAAAAAAAAATTTATTCTGAGCCTTAAGATTTAAAGTTGTTTGCCTTGTCTGGTTTGAAGCGTGCTCAAGGCCTGTTACCTCTTTCTTCTTTTCTTTCTCCCCCAGTTGGAATGGGAGCATGAGTCCTCACCTGTCCCTGCAGTGTCTCTTGGAAGCACGTTTGATTTCACAGCCTCACAGCCAGAGAACTCTGCCTCTGGGTACATCGAGAGCTGGCTGGGTCTCCCGCATGTCTGAGTTAGGGGCTATTCAGATGAGACTTTCTGGAATGAGACTATTGAGCTGACACTGGAACGAGTTAAGACTCTGGTGTCTGTTAGGATGGAGTGAATGTATTTTGCACATGAAGACATAAATCTTGAGGGGTAGATTGCCATGACCTGAATGTGTCCCCCCCACCCCGCACTTCCCATATTTAAATCCTAATCCCCAAGGATGTGGGTCTCAGGGAAGTGACTAGGACATGATAGAAGAGTCTTCAGAAATGGGATTAGTGCCCTTAGGAAAGAGGCCTTGGGGAGCTCACTTGCCCCCCCACCACAGGAGGGGAGGGTCACATGTGTGAAGGAGAAAGCTAGCTCTCCCCAGACAGAGAGTCTGCCAGCGCCTTGACGCTGGACCTCCCGGCCCCCAGAACCATGGAACACAAATGTCTGTTGCTCATAAACCACCCTCTGCAGTATGTTGTTACCACAACCATTGCAGACTAAAACTCCTTCCCTTTCCCTCGCGGCACAGAGGGTTGAGGACATGGGGAAGTGATGGAGGTTGGGAAGCCACACTGAGGCGCAGGTGGGACCTGGTGGTGCACAAAGGTGTGGGCCAGACACTCTGGCCTCTGAGGACACGGGAGGCAGCGGGAGTGGATGGAGCCTCTCAGAAGGCAGGGCAGTGGGCCCTGTGCCAAGAAGAAGCATATCTAGGAGTATGGAGGGTGGATGGAAGTCTTCAGTGCCATAAGGAGTTGGTAGCATTAAGCAAATAAGAAAATAAATATAGTGAAGATTAAGTTGCTCACTGCTGGGGAAGATACTCACAAACACAGAAATCTGAGAGGCTGGAAAATCCTGAGGTGTCATCTTGGAATTGAGAATATAGGTAAGGATGGTTGGCTGTTGAATGGAAACACAAAAAGACAAGCAGATGCTTACAGGCGTGTGTGTGTGTACGTGTAGACATACCCGTATTTCCTAGTTATGTCCACTCAGTGGGCCGAGCAGCATTAACACCCTAGCAGCAGAGCTCTCTGAGTACCCAGAGACCTTCCTTCATTAAAGGAAGGATTCCAAAGCTCCAGGGAAAGAAAAAAAATGAGCATCTTTTTGTGCCATAAACTACAGACATGGCTAATGAATGATACAGGCACCTCAAAAGGACATGGTTCAAAGGGGCTTCCATGCCTAAATCACAAACCAAACCTGGTACAAGTAGCTCACATCTATAATCTTAGCCCTTTGGGAGAATAAGATGGGAGGATTGCTTGAGAACAGGAGTTTGAGACTAGCCTGGGCAATATAGCAAGACCCCAAGTCTAGCCAAAAAAAAAAGTTTTGTTAGTATAAAGTTGTTCATTGCATCCTAGCATCATTTTAATGTCTATAAAATTCACAATAATATTCCTTTTTCATTCATATTATGTGTGCCTTCTTTCAGTTTCTTTTTTATCAGCATCACCAGAACTTTTTAAGTTTGGGGCATTTCCAAAGAATCCATAAAAGCAGCTGGAAGGTTGGATGCAGCAAGCAGGTGCAGCCTGAGTTCACAGAGTGGAGTCAGGGGCTGGCAAGGTGGGGGGCAGGCAGGAGAGAGGAAGCTGCAGGTTTCAGATGGCTCACCCTGCCCTGAGTTCTCCTACAAGAGGCCTCAACCCTGATGCTCTAGTGGGTAAAGAAAGCCGTGGATGGGCTCGGCGCCCATAGCACAGTGGTTACAGCACCAGCCACATACATCGAGGCTGGCAGGTTCAAACCTGGTCCGGGCCAGCTAAACAACAATGACAACTGCAACAAAAAATAGCCCCAGCTACTGGAGTCTGAGGCAAGAGAATCGCTGAAGCCCAAAAGCTGGAGGTTGCTGTGAGCTGTGACGCCGCAGCACTCTACCAAGGGTAACGTAGTGAGACTCTCTCAAAAAAGAAAGGCTCAGTGCCTGTGGCTCAAGGCTAAGGCACCAGCCACATACACCTGAGCTAGCAGGTTCGAATCCAGCCTGGGTCCGCCAAACAACAATGATGGCTGCAACCAAAAAATGGCCGGGCGTTGTGGCGGGCGCCTGCAGTCCCAGCTACTTGGGAGGCAGAGGCAGGAGACTAGCTTGAGCCCAGGAATTGGAGGTTGCTGTACGCAGTGATGTCACAGCACTCTATTCAGGGTGACAGCCTGAGGCTCTGTCTCAAAAAAAAAAGAAAGAAAGAAAAAGAAAGCCCTGGATGGCCTCGAGGAGCTCTTCCCAGCACAAAAAGTGAAAAATTTTCACTCGGTTTGCTTCCTTTTCAAATATTCCTTTCGTCATAACTTGGAAGCCTGTTTATTTTGCCTTGTTTCCAGCTTACCCTCTTCTGTCTCCCATTGTTTAAAACTACACACTAAGTCATGTCTCTCGGAAGGGCTGTTGTTTCAAGGCCTGTGGAAAGAACTGTGCTGTGTTTCGTGCCTGCTGCGTGTGGCCCTCGCTGTGTTGCTTCCTGATGAGTTTTGATGTCTCGAATCACGAACTACGGGGCGCTCCGGGGATTCTGTGTCCCTGCCACCTGCTGCTCCTCTTTGTCCTACACCTGGCCCAGGAAGGTCAGTAAAGCAAGACTGAGCTCCGTGTAAGTTACTGACTTGGCACCTCAGACATTGCACAAGTACATAAATTCAGACCCCAAATCTCCTGTGGCTCACACAGGCAAGCCCTCTCCACCCTCCTTTCTGCTGGGCAGAGGCTTCTGTAGCCAATGCGGCTCTGAGAGTGCAGCCCTTCCGAGGACTGCTTCCCACAGAGTCCCTGGAAGGGCCTGGAGGAGCAGGCCCGGGACACTCCATTCTGAGCATTAGGCACTCCATCTTGGCTGTACAGTGACCTCTGCTGAAACCACCCCCTGCTGGGACCCAGCCAGAGGAATGAGGAACTAGAGGACACAAGGGCTCCAGGGGGGTAAACCACAAATGCACGGGTCTCATTGGGAAACCAGCTGGAATTCTACCTGACAACCTTGCCAGCACACCCAGTAACCTCTCCTGCCCTACCTTGAACCTGAAATGATCAGCAAAAAGATCACCACTCTGGCTCTTGGGGCTGATGCCTGTTGAGTCTCAGCTGAGTTGATGCACAAACCCAGGCTCTGACCCCACCCACCTTCCCAGCCTCTCAGGGACAGACAGGACCAATGGCCCAGGCTCCCTGACCCTTGCCCTGAGGGACTGGGAATGAGGACGGTCCAGCTGGCTCTCTCCCTCCTTTCCTATCCAGATCTAGGAGGTGAGCTGTCTGCCTTTACAGATAAGCTCTGACACAGCGGTCTCAGGCACCAAGTAAGAGAAGAAGATGGTGCGTGGTCCTTTGGGGACCTGACGTCATCTGTGCAGCTCGTGGCTGTCCCCTTTTGGACGCATATTGAAGCCCCGCGGAGAGAGCACAGCAGGCTGATGCTGGGTATGCCGCCTCCTCCTGACTGCTGCAGAGTACAAAGGGGCCTGAGAGACGCTTGAACTGGGCCATTTCTGCCGAGGCTAGAGTCCTCTGATGGGCAACTTTTGATTGAAGACAATGCCCTGGTCAGGCTTAGGACTTTTTAAAACTGAAGGGTTTTGGTGTCCCCTCTCACAGAAGTCTTCAAGTCTCCACACCTCAATAATCTCACAAACCTAGACCCTTCTCAGAATCCGCCCCCAAAGACCCAAGCAGGGCACAGTGCAGGAAAGCGGTGAAGGACAGGGTCTCAGAATGGACCAGCCATGGCCTGCCTGGCCAGGGAGAGCAGAACACGGAAGGCAGCCAGGCCCTGGCACGAGCAGTGACTCACACAGAGGTATTCACTGGTGGCGGTCCAAGCAAGTGTCCCAGTGGAGGTGACGCTTTTGCCCATGCAATGGTTCAGGAACCTGGAGAGTCTTGGGGCCAGTGCCCACAAGGGCAGCCATGCTGGCCATGAAGTCACACTGCCCCCACAAGGCACTGATGACAGTGACTCCCATGAGTATCTTCAAGAGCCTTGCAGAGAGTGAGCAGAGGCGAGGGTAATATCAGTGCTTAACAGAGCAGCAGAGGCCTGGGCAAGTCTATGTTAGGGTTGGACCTTGGAGCACAGAGATTCCTGCCCCACCGGCACCAGGTGCATCTGCAAGTGACAGCCACCCTTGCTCTGGGACAGCTCTGCCCTCCTGTCCTTCACAGGTAGCAGGGCTTCATTGTCATTGCTATTGATGTGCTGTCTTGTCCCAGTTTTGAGGCCCTGGCTGGAGTCCCATCAGCTCCTTCTCTGAGCAGCTGATCAAGTCCTCAGCCCAACTGCTGCCTTACTGCCTTACCCACCTCCTACACCCCAGATTACCCGAGGTCCAAAGCCCACCAGGGAGCCGTGTGCCCAAAATTATTCAAATTGGCCAATCCACAGAGAGCCCACAAAACCCAGCGACTCCAACCCTGCTGGCCACACCGGCTGTCCGACAGCACCAGTTGGCTGGTGCCCTGCCCCTGGGGCCACCCGCTGCGTGGCCCCACCTGGCAGCATTTCTTGTTTGGATCTGTGACAAAGAGCTCTGCCTTCCATTTCTCCAAGGCTCTTTGTGCCTTGTCCCACACCAAAAGAACCTTCCAATCTTACGTAACAGGTATGCAGGCCTGTTGCGTTATTGGGTAATAAATGACTGGGAATGAATTTATGGTATTTTATTTCAACTTTTTGCATCTGTATTGCTTAATTAGAGCATTTTTTCATACTGTATCAAAATTTATATGAAATTTGCATTAACTGTTAACTGAAAAATGAGGAAGTTCATAAATCAGGAAAGGAAAGCTTTGTTTTTCATAAAAGATTGCAGCCTGTGTGCAACCATTCCGACAGGAGGAATGGATACCCAGCCAGGAGCCAGATCACATGCTTCACGGAGGGACAACAGGGCCGGAAATCTATGCTGAGTGGGGTGGCCGAATAAACATGTTTAACAAGCTATGTAAGGGGTCATGAGTGTTAACAGAAGGACACCATGAACCTGTGTGACTGAGCTTTATGCCCCTTTATGTCAAAAGGTGGGACAAAGACACGAAACCCTCTCTGCACATGCTCTGCAATCTGGTTAAAGCCACTCCATAGCTCGTGGGCTTGTATCAGAAGAAAATGCTGGTCTGGATCAGTCACAGAATTGCTTTTTGTTGGCCGTTAGCAAGGGAGGGAGTGTAATGGAGCGCACCTGCCTTCCCTTCTTGTATGGCTGGGGACCCAGTTTTAAATTTTCTCTGGGGTTGCCTTGGCCAACACAGGTCTGTTCAGCCACCAAGGATTTAGGATTTTATTTTAGTTCACTTAGCTACCTAAAATTGGAAATTTTTCCATTTCTTTCTGTTTTCTGCAATATTTTTAATAATACTGGAAGAGGCTGTTCCTTACCAACTGGGAAGAACTGAACTTTAAAACCATCTGGGCTCAGCACCTTTTGCAATAAGAAATCTTAACCAAATTTGCCAATTTCTTCCTTTCTCATTAAATTACCCAAGTTTTTTTTGGGTAATACATTATATATATATATATATATATATATGTATAATTCTGGTAATACATTTTATATATATATATATGTATAATCATCCACTGCACGCATGCATGCACGCACACACATGTACGTGTGTGTATGTGTGTGTACATATATACCAAATTACTTGCCATAAAATTGTACCTGATATTGTATAAACCACTTAATCACTTCCTTTCCTATAGTTATATCTTTGTTTTCATTCCTAGTTGTGGTGTTCTTAAAATATGTTTACAAATGCTTTGACACTCCTTTCAAAAAAGCAGAATCCATCCTAGAAGCTCACTTCTTACAAATATTAGGCAGACAGACAGAATATGGCAGTGATGCTGGGTCACTTCAGAGACCAGGGTGCAAAGAACTCTGCCGCCTCTTCTGTGCTCTCTTCCATCTGAGGAAGCTGCCGTAACATGGGGACACTCCAGAGACTCTGCAGGGAGGACCCAGAGACAAGAACCAGAGGCCCCGTGCCAGCAGCCGGCATTGACTTGCCTGCAACACAGTGCACCATCCAATGACCTCAGCCCCAAAATCTTTTTTTTTTTTTTTTTTGAGACAGAGCCTCAAGCTGTCACCCTGGGTAGAGTACCGAGGCATCACAGCTCACAACAACCTCCAATTCCTGGGCTCAAGCGAGAGTCCTGCCTCTGCCTCCCAAGTAGCTGGGACTACAGCCGCCCGCCACAACGCCCGGCCACTTTTTGGTTGCAGCCACCATTGTTGTTTGGTGGGTCCATGCTGGATTCGAACCCATGAGCGTAGGTGTACGTGGCTGGCGCCTTAGCCCTTTGAGCCACAGGCACCGAGCCAGCCCCAACATCTTGGCTCATTAAAGGGCCCACAACAGAGCAATCCAACTTAGGCCACTTCTAAACAATGACTGATCATAAGTATGTAAGATAATACAGGTTTACTGCTATTGCGAACCCCTAAGTTTCAGAGTGGTTATTTTTTATATAACTAATGCACCAGTATTGATTTATTTTCATGTCTGCCAGAGAAAAGCAGTGTGAGGAGCTGACCTTGGAAGCAGGGAGGAAGGAGACAAAACCCAGCGCTGTCTGGGGACAGGGCCTCTCCACACTTCCCTCTCAGTCTTTGCAAGAAGGCTGAAGAGCAGTAGGCCGGCACACACCCAGTTAGGATTAAGAAAAGAACTTTCATCCAATGAATCTGAGTCCTGTTAAATTATTAGGGCCACAAAGACATTGATGATGAGACAGCAGACACTGTGACCCAGGCCCTGTGGATTACACTAACAGCCCGTCACCAGTCAGCGCTATTCCTGTAGCCCAGTTCCTGACACATGACTTTGCATCAGCCACTCCCTGTCCCCACTTTTGCCTGTAACTGCTGCAGTGTGAACTTGAGCTCTGGGGTTGCAATCCTCAAGCTTGGCCCAAATAAATTGTGAGGACTCAGAAATCAGGACGTCAGACGAAAGCCGCAGAAGCCAAAGTGACCTCCCACCCTTCTGTCTCTCAGTCCCCTTCTTCCCTGAGGCCAGCCATGGAAATTAGAACCCCTCTTCCCCAAGGTGGATCATAGGAACCAGAACCCCTTTTCCCCAAAACCAGCTACCAAATCTAGAATCCCGCCCCCCCCCACTCTACCTTTCTGTGTAAAAACTGGCCATGAGGAAATCATCTGACTTATCCCGTGTGACTATAGGTCACAGGACCACATTCCAGAGAGGGTCCTGCCCACCCCCACCCCCACCCCTGAGGCTGCTCCAGAGGACTGTCAGCACCAGGTCACTCTACTTTCCCCAGTCACTTTCTATAGGCTGTCCACGCTTAGTTGGACATTAGCATAAAAGTGGTTCCCCCGGTATCTGTGGCTCTTCATTAAGTGAAAGTGTCTGTCTCTTCTGCCTTTTGTGAGTTGAGGGTGAAGGGGAACTTTCCCGTGGCCCCTCCAGACTCTCTGCCTAACGTCTTCCTTGTGAGTCTACAGAAGCTTCCTGGAGGAAGGGACCAACCCTGGGGGAGCCATACCATCTTGGGAGTGCAGTGCTAGGGCCGTGTGGGGAGCTGGCCCAGGGTAGCGGGTTCCACAGGCCAGGAGGGGAGCCCAAGGGTGGAGCTGACCCTTTAAGGTAAACCAGCCAGGGTGTTTCCCTGACTTCATGAGCCACTCCAGCAAGGTGATCAGACACAAAGAGGGGGTCATGGGAACCCCAACTTGAAGCTGATCAGGAGCTCCAGCTCAGATATGCAATGGTGCCTGGGCAGCAGCGTCTTAGGACTGAGCCCTCACCCTGCAGGCCCCGCCGCTCCCCCCAGGTAGACAGTGTGGGCATTGGACACCCGGCTGTGTACACTGCGGAGCTGCTTCGCTTTTGCTGGTGGGGAGAAATCACCACCTGCTGTCACGGAAGTCCATGTTGATGTCATGTTGCTGGGAAAGTGAAGGAAAAACACGGTTTGGGGTTTTTCTGAACAGTCAGTTGGTTAACAGAGAGGTGGGATCTGCTAGGGCAGACACGGCTCACAGGCACGTGGTGGGGGAAGAGAAAGGATGAAAACGTGGGGAAAGGTGAGGAGCCTGCGGCCACATGGCTGCACACGGTATAGAGCCATGGCTGTGCCGCCCTCGGTCTAAAAGGAAAAGTTACCAGTGGAACTCAGGGACATGGTCGGCCCACCCCTCAGGAGCTGGCGGAAGCACAGGGAGACATGAGCAGGAATTAGCAGGGCCCCAAACGAAGCAGGAAGAGGCTGGGCTGGCCTCAGGCTGGACCAAGCTCAGGTGTGGGGCTGTCTGAGCTCGGCCACTAGCCTCAACCCCCCACCCCCCAGAGGGGGAAATTATGCAGTGACAACAAAAAGTACCTCTGGGACCTGTAGTGACCAAGAAGGCAGTCAGTGAGGGGGTAGGACAAGACCAAGTGACAACTGAAACCAGAGGGCACAGTGTGAAGGGACAGTGGCATTTTGCAGATCAGTATCGTCAGCTTTCTGAGGGCAATGGTGGCAGTAAGGCATTTAGGCACAGTGTCTGGTTAACGCCTCTGAGCAGAAGTGTGCGTGAGGGCTGTTCCATGGCTCACTAGGAACACTTGCTCCACACACACCGCAGGCTGTTCCTGAGGGGACAGCCAGCCTGGTGGGCTAGTAAAAGCCACTATAAGGTCTGCTTACTCTGAAAAGAGGGACTGACCAGCTCCCCCAGCGGCGGGGCCTACGAATGCCAAGGGAGCAGCCCAAATGCAAAAACTGATCAGCTTGGATACCACGCAGGACCTGGCTATTCACTGCTGAATATGCCTGTTACCCAGGTCGAGGTAACTGCTGTGACTTATCCCACTTCTACGCAGATGCCCATGTGACCTTCCTGCTGCAAAATCAAGCTACTGACAGAGAACTCTCCTCCAATTCCCCACCTCTTCCCCTGAGGGGTTTACAGACACTAATAAAACATCAGCATTCACAAGAGAGTAGGGGCAGGTAGAAAGGGCAGTCAAAGGACTCATCTCAGGCAGGTGAAGGGTTTTAAAGTCTTTATGAAATAAGGTGAGTACAGACAATATTGATGGGAATGAAACTAATGGAGACAGAAAGGGCTGAGCCATGGACTCACTCAGCAGGGTGGGGATCTTTAGCCTTGTTGCTAAGGGAAGAAGGGATAACCTGGGAATTGATGGGCGTGGAGGCAAGAGCCAATTCTCCACTGCTGCTCCACCATGTCAGTGCCCACTAGCGCCTGTGCTGTCAACACCTCCGTCGTGCTTTACTTACTGTCCCAAGAGTCAGGATGTGTGCTCACTGTCCATCCTGCCTTTGGGTCACAGCAACTGTGATGCTGTCACACAACTCCCAGGCTCTGCAGCACAGCCCTCGTGGAGGCTGCCTCCAGAGGCCCAGAGGGCACGTGCGTGGGGGGCGGAGGGGGCAAGGGTCCCCAGTAAGTCACCCTTTGCTGACAAACTGGATTTGTCTGCCTTGTTCTTTGGTTTCTAGGCCCATTCTACATTTGGGAATCACTTTGCATATATAACCCTTTCATGGGACAGTGGGGTTTTAAAAAAGGTCCTACTACAATACCATCAAGGGCTCCCACATGGGCTTCCCCAAACCTTAGGCATATCTGGGATGACAGTGCTGCTGTGTCTGTTTTACAAATGCTGCAACGGGCACTCTGACAGACACGGCCATTTTGCAGTAAGTGATCCATGCTTGAAAATTGGGGGTGCCTGTGGTGTCCCACACACACATGTGCTGGCTTTCATGTCCGGTTCCCCAGTCTTAACTCCCACAGCCCTTGTTCCAGGCTCTTGCTATGTCAGGTGCTCCAGGCCTCAGGGACAGAATCTCTCCCACCTTCTCCTTTCTCTTCCCCCAGGCAGGACTCTGGTCTCAGGCCCCACAGGTTTATGGGCCATCCAGAGAGGTAATGCCCCATACCCTGGAGGCAGAAAGCTTCAGAAAAACCCAGGAGCTTCCAGAAACTGAAGGAGAGGCCGCTGCTGGGGCGGACAATCATGGGAGGGGCCCAAGGTCACTGGTGAGTTTCAAACTCCTAATCACAAGACGTGTGCGGGCCGCAGGGGCTGGTGAGGTACCTGGGCAGGATGAGGCCAGGACAGAGGGGAGACTGTACACAGTTCGGATCAGAAGGTCTTTGTGTGCATTAGGGTGGAAGGTATGGGGAACCAGGCCCGGTGGAGTTAATGGTGGACATTTATTAAAATACCTGCAGCAGATGGAGTATAACCATGAGTTAGGGGGAAAAAATGGCGACGGTCATGAGTTAGGGGAAAGGGCCTCTTTTAAAGGAATTCAGGGTCCAGCTCAGGAGGTGGTGGGAGTCAGTCACAGCTCAGTAACACAGGATGTTCCTGGGGATCAAAGGGCATTTGCTGGAGGTCTTGTAAAAGGTTCAGGATTGTCTGGGGGAAGGACTGTTTCAAAAGAAGCAAAACAACAAGGCCAGTTCCATTCTCTGCTTAATGGATGTGCAGATCCAGCATAGAAGGAGCAACCCAGGGCTTCAGCCCCAGACTGTCCCTGGTCTGGGCAGCAGGGTGGCTGAGTTGGCAGGAAAGGAAGAGTCCTTATTGGGAAGACGGTACCAGTCAGTCAGAGGAGGCTCCTACGGTGAGAAGTGGATTCCCACAGTCGGGGGTATGGGAGGGAACATGAGCATATGCACCATGGCTGGGGGGCCCATTATGGAGACCCTCTGGCTTCAGTCCAGACCCCAGAGAATGTGAGCTGCCTGGCAACCCTAGCTATGCAACGCCCCTGGGGAAGGCCTTCCTTTCGGAAAAATAGACCTCAAGATGACATCCAGGGGCCCTGTAAGTCCAGCTGGCTAATCCAACCAACACGCACGGCTCCCCATCCCCTACTCCCAGGACGGACCCCACAGGCTCCACCATATGGCTGGCTCTGAGTGTAACTGGAGTCCCCTCTCCCCCACAGATAGGGCAGTTTAGATGAGAGTGGGAAGTATGCATAACTGATAGAAAAAAACAACAACAAATGTTTTCTGTCTCTTTAAAACTTCCCCTACTCTTTTAAGAACTAAAACCAGGCTAGACGCCTGTGTCTCAAGCGACTAAGGCGCCAGCCACGTACACCTGAGCCAGCGGGATCGAATCCAGCCTGGGCCGCCAAACAATGACGGCTGCAACCAAAAAATGGCCACACGTTGTGGCTGGTGCCTGTAGTCCCAGCTACTTGGGAGGTAGAGGCAAGAGAATCACTTGAGCCCAGGAGTTGGATGTTGCTGTGAGCCTTGATGCCACAGCACTCTATCCAGGGTGACAGCTTGAGGCTCTGTCTCAAATAAAAAAAGAAAAAGAACTAAAACCTGCATCCCTGTCTCAGGTCAGTGGCCAGGAAGGGCAAGGGATGCTTTTTGTTCTTTGTGCTACAGGTCCTGGCAGGCAGGAGGCCAGGAGGTCACAGCTTCGTTTGGCCAGAGACGGGACAACTAAAATCATTAACTGTAACCAAAGGACAACAGCCTAGAGCCCTCCCTTTAAAAGCTGGGTGTTTCTGCTGATGTTTGAGGGGGATGGGATTTTGACAGGGGTCTCCATCCTCCTCAGCTTTCAGGTAACATGAGTCCTGTGGTCAGTCCACAGCAGTGACCATGGTGACACTATGAGCCGGACATTCAGAATCACAAGGGCCCCTCCAGGAGAGCTTGTGCTCTGAATCAAAGGGCCTTGTTTTGAATGGGACAAAGCCCGCCCATACTCACTGGGCACCAGGCAGGAGCCAGGATGGCCCTAGGTGCTAGATGCACAGAAAGCCCCAGCCATCTGGTAGTGGCACGGTGAGCAGGTAGCAAATACAAAGCTGACAGGAAATCCCAAGACAGAGAGGAGACAGAAATGCTCACACTCCATTCGAGGCAGGGCCAAGAGGCTCCACAGCAGCTGGGAAGAGCTTTTGAGCTCAAAGCTCAAAAGTTCACGAGGAAGAACAAGAACCAAGGATGGACAGAAGGGGATAGCCTCACCCAGACAGACACACCTGTCCCCCACAATGAGACCCGGAAGGGGGAGCAGATCACCAAGAACCCAGCCCAAGGGGTCAGCCCAGGCCACACCTGCTACATGTCTCCTGCCCCTGGGGACAGCCGGGGCATCACTCCCAAAGCTATGGAACCCCAACTGAAGGATGTCACCACACCCTGTCAGGCACATCTAGTGGAATGTACAGAGCTCCAGCTTCAGCCTCTACGGTACCTTCACACATGTGCCCACACTCACAGCACAGTGAATGCACCCAGACCTATTCCTCTGCCCCAGCTTCACCCAGGCCACCCACTCCCCAGTTCCCTCCCCTCTTCCTGAGTACAGTTAAGAAGCCCCTTCCCTGCCTCCCCACCCACCCCAGGGCTGAGAAGTGGCAGGCACAAAGGCTCCTGACAGGAAGTGCACTGTGTGCATTGTGACCCTGGAGAACATGCAAGTGGCAGAGACCCAGTGCGCCACAACTGCACAGGAAGGCCTCTGCAGGTCGTCAGGAGGAGAGGGACTGCCAGTCCTCCCAGCCCTGCCCCCTGATGCAGGGAAGGAGAGAACAGCAGGTGCTCTGCAAACCTGGAGTGGGGGGGGCACTCTGTGGGCTGGAAAGGTCCGGCTGAGGACTGCGGCTTCCAGGTCAGACCGACTTTGTACAAGAACTTCCCTGTGGCTGAGTGCTCTAGGGTCCTCCCAAGGTGAGGGTCCTGGCTGAGGATTGGAGGGGATGCACTGAAGGCGCCAGAGCCCAAGGGGACGGAGGGGTTCCAGCCCCGCCCAGCTCTCCTGGCCAGACCTGGGTCATGGAAGCCACAGAAGCCAGAACCCGCACCTCCAACCTCCCAACCTCGCTCCATCTCCCCAGCCCACCTGTGGGATGGCCACGAAACTGCTCAGTCTAGAGGGGGTGGGGACCAGAAGACCTCAGGAAGCCCCAGTTGGAGGGATCGCCCTGCTGAGTCTGTCACCCCTCGCTCCCACACCCTGCTCTGCAGAAGTGATTCCCAGACTGCTCCGAAGCCCCCTCTGTGCTCAGCCCCAAAACACGTGTGGGTCTGCGTGGGAGCACCACCTGCCCTCTGCCTCCGCGCCCCTGACCAGAACGAGGTGTTTTCAGTGACTGTTACAGTGACCTGGTCACCTGTCCAACCCCACTAGGTCGGTCCCGCGAAGTCACCACCCTCGAGAGAACAGGAAGGCCCGGCCGGGCGCACAGCAGGGCCAGGTGGAAGAACCCAGTTGCCGGAGGCGCCACCTCGCCGGGGGCTGGGGGAGACCTCTCGGCCCCTCTTTGAGCTTCAGCCTCCTCATCTGTCACAGGGAGTGGGGGACGGTGACCGGAAAGCCAGGAGCGAGCGGGCAGACACGGAGCGCAGGTCAGGGTCTGGGGATGGAGGAGCCTGCGCCGCGGGGCAGCGCCGGACTCTTGGGAAGCCGCGCGGGAGCGGAGGGCGCGGGGACCCCTGAGCCAGCCCGCGGGAACGCCCCCGACTCCGCCCAGGTCCCGCCCCGCGCCCGCCCCCGCCATCGGCCCAGCGCTCGGCCTGCCTGGGAGTAGCCGACTTCGCCGCCATCCGGAGAGCTCGAAGACTGGGTACCTCGGTGAGGCCGCTGGCGCTTGGGTTCCCTGGCGGTGAGTCCGCGGGGCCGGGGCCTGGGGCGCCCTCGCAGCCCGCGGGGACGCGCCGCGACAGGACGAGCTGCGCTGCGGTGCGCGCGCGTTCCCCGGCCCAGCCCGCGCGCATGGCACCCGACGGGGGAGGGGAGGAGAGCGCAGGCTGAGGAGCAGGAGAGGGGCCGCTGGAGCTGGGGTCTGGAGCTGCGGGCGGGCGCGTCCCCGGGGAGCTGAGACTCTCTACCATCCCCCAGAGGTCTGGGGCAGGAGCGAGCGGACACCGCTGCCAGGCGCCCTCCTGGGTGGCCCAGGGCTGCACAGCCGCGGGGGCCCATCACCCGCCTCTAGACACCTCTCACTCCCCAGCGTGAGACTGGGGAAGGACGGCCTTTTTAACTTGCGGAGGGGCGCGGGATGTTGGGGACGCTCTTGGCAGGAAGGGGGGAATTAACTGCCCTGGTGGGTCACCCAGACGGGCTGGAGCCTGCCCCAAGGAAGAGGGTGGAAGCTCTCTGTTCCCGTATTGACGGTGCAGTGTGTACAAGTGAGGGGCGTGAGAGTCCAGGCCTCCCGAGGTACCCCACCTGGTCCCTTCCCATCCCTGGAGACCAGGAGAGGCTTCGACATGTCAGGCTGGCTGGGCAGCTCCTGTGAGCCTGGGACCCAGGTGGCACTGTCCCCCACAGCCTGCTGACTCCCTTTGCCAATCAGAGAGCATCACATAGCCCTTCCTGGCTTTTCTAACTGCTCTTGCACTCAAGGGGGGTGCACAACTCCATCTGGCAGCCTGCTTGGTTGGGTGGCTCAGGTGGACAGGTGGCAGTGCCAGCTGGACCTGTTTATGCCCCTGCATACCAGGGCCTCCTTGGAGATAGCTCAGGGTTCCTCCACACCAAAACCTCACTTGATGGGGCCGGGGGGGGAAATGGAGATTCCTTCCTCCTTGGGCTGCCTAGAGGTGGGGAGAGGTCCCAGCTGAGCTCTGCACTGTTCTTAGCCATCTGGGGCCCCTGTTCTCAGAACGCTGTCAGCCCAGATCTGGGGCCTGGCCTCTTGCTCTCCCCTTCAGGGTCTTTGCCAGCCCCACCCAAGATGTATCTCTCCCTGACATTCTCTTCCCCCACCTCAGTGGCCTGCGTGCTCCCCAGGGCCATAACACCCCTGCTGCCAGGGTTGTCTCTGGCAGGAGCAGGCTTCTCCGACAGTCTGCTCACAAGATAGGGAGCCAGAGCATCCACTGGCCATTCTCCAGGTTCTTTCCCTACCTGGTGCCCTAGGCTTCTGCCTGAGGAGGGGTCTGGCTGCAGCCCACCCAGGAGCAGACCCCACGACTCTCTGGCGAGCCTCACCTCACTTCCTGCAGCCGGGACTAGGAGCCTAGTTCCCAGCCACAGAGGGTGGGTGCAGCAGATGGCCTAGCAATGTTGTCTTCAGAACTGAAGGAGTGGGCGAGCTTCCCCCTGAGTCACGCCCAGGCACTGCCCCACCGCACCCCACCCCACCCCACCCCCTGGTCTCCACATTGAGGGAGTTGTCTGGGCACAGAACTGGCCTGGGGAAAGTACTGGGTACAGGTTAACAATAAATTTTCTGAGCTCCGTTCATCACCTCCAGCACCATGCCAGGCCCACTCTCTTTTCCCCTTTTCTGTGTGACTCTGAGAACTGGCCAGCTCCTTGTCTGGCCTCTAGTGCCCCCAGGCTTAGGGGGCACCAAGTGGAAGGAGAGAAGCCCCCGACTTCAAAGCAGTGTGGCTAGTCTACCCCCGCTCCACCCCCACATCCCCATTTACAGAGTATGTGGCTCTTGAGAAGAGCAAGGCCCCGGGCGTGGGGTAGGCAACCTGGAGCTCTGTCTTTCCAGAACAGGACAGCCTTCTTTGGCTTTGGAGCCCCTAGATGGTGACATCTGTCCCCTCCAGAATGAAAGTCGTCTTGGCGGTGCTGCTGGCTGGCCTTCTGGGTGTGGAGCGAGGTAAAATGTCCTTGGGGCCCTAGGCCTTTGCACAGGCTCCTTGCCCTGGACTCCCTCTCCCTTTCTCCTCTGAGCAGATGCCCCAGAGGTCCTTCCAGGCCAGCTCCCTTGTGACCTTCCTGGTCTCTCTCCCCCTAATCAGTTGCTTGACTGTTCCCCCTGGAGGTCTCAATCCTGGCCCAGCCACACTGTCATCATCCTGTGTTTAGGTGTCAGCCGAGCTATTCCATGGCCAAGGTCTAGTGTCATCTTCTGGCCCTGGGCTGGAGCACGCAATGGTTTCTCAATAAATGTCCACAAACGATTGGGTTTAAGTGCCAGCATCAGGCCTGGGAGGGGATGCGGGAGGCGTCCCCAGGCCTGACACAGGTGTGGCCTCTGCCGGCAGCCCAGTCGCTGGTGTGCTTCTCCTGCACAAATCAGAACAGCAACTGGTACTGCCTGAAGCCGACTGTCTGCACCAATTCGGACAACTACTGTGTGACCGTGTCCGCTGCTGCTGGCATCGGTGAGTGTTAAAGGGGGTCTCAGAGCCTGCCATCTGCCTGGCCACCTCCCCAGCCACAGCCAGGTGCCTCCTCTGTCTGCAGCAGCCAAGCTGTCTCCCGTCACAAACTTGTTTTCCTGTGCAGGGAACGTCGTGGACTTTGGCTACACCCTGAACAAGGGCTGCTCCCCAATGTGCCCTGGCCCAAGTGTCAACCTCGGCGTGGCGTCTGTGGGTACCCGCTGCTGCCAGAGCTTCCTGTGCAATTTCAGCGCAGCTGACGGTGGGCTTCGGGCCAGCACCACCCTGCTGGGCCTTGGGCTGCTGCTAAGCCTATTGCCAGCTCTGCTACGGCCTGGCCCCTGACCACTCAGACCCTGTGCCCCCACCCCCAGCTCAGGAAGGAAAGCCCAGAACCCCCCAGCCCCCTCACTCCTCACTGTACCTGGAAGTGCTCCCTCACCCCAGGGTCAGGCCCACTCCCTACACCTGTTCCAGCCCCTGCCCAGGTGGGGCCAGCTGCCCTCAATTCAGGGCCAGGGATATGACCAGCGGACATGGAAAGGGGTGAGGATCCCCTTGGAGTTTCAGGGTGCTGGGAGGTCAGAATTGAGTCCTGTAGACATACAGGAAGGGACACCTATGCCCCAGGCCCTGGTGGCCCCAAGCTGGCCACACCACATGGGATGCCTGTGAATGTGGGGGGCTGTGGCCCTGGGCTCTACAGGGGTGAGTGTGGCTATTTGGGGAAGGAAAGATGGGAGCAGCCTGCAGAACCCACAGATCCTCTTCACTGGCTTTGCTGTGCCCATACCCCACACAGCCTCTGCAAGGCAGGGGTTCCTCTGCCTCCTGATCTGGACCCCAACCCTTAAATCCACCCACCCTACCCTTGCACCCTCACTGGAGCCCTTCTGCTGCTTTGGTGCCTCAAATAAACACATGTCCCCACCCCTTGCTCTGGGTGTGGCTGCCCCCCTTCCCAGCAGGGTCCCAGTGGGGAAGGGAGGAGCAGAGAACCCAGATTCCAGGGCCTGGGAGTCCTCTGTGGCACAGTCTCAAACCCAGGCCCACTTGGGGCACTGGGAGAAGAGGAAGAGAGGCCCCCAGCCCCAGCCAGCTGTCACCCAGGCATGGAAGGAAACCTAACTGTGGTTTTCTGCACTTTCTCCTGTCCAGGCTGGATGGATCAGAGATTTCAGCCTCCTACAGGGGCAGGAAGGCTGCAGCTGGAGGAGAGAAAGTAAGGGGTCCTCCAGCCCAGAGCGGGCAGGGAGGAGCACCCACGGGACAGGAAGCACCCTGGGTGCTAGAACCTGGTAACAGGAGGGTACCTGGGCCAGCTGGGATAAAGAAAGGCAGGATCAGAGTGCTGGAGTTCAGTGGGAGTTGAGGGGCAGGTATGTGGAGCTGTCGCAGAGGCCCTCACATAGGATAGGTGGGCACTAGCTGGGCTGGGCAGCCTGTCCAATCCCAGAACTGTCAGGCCTGCCACTGCCCAGGCCAGTGGTCTGCAGTTGGGGATTTGGGGTGTCTGTGCTCTGCTTCTGACTGCTGAGAAAATAACAATGAAGGAGCTTGTGAAATAGGCTCTTGGTCTGGCTGCTCTATGGGGATCAGTTCATTCGTTTTGCCAACATTCTAAACATTCCCAAGTCCCAGGAATGATTAGAGGGAACCAGGCAGGGTTTTCTGAGGCTGGCCAGCAGCCGTGCTGTATGTCAGGGTCTGAGGAACACTGTCCAGAAGGATGGGGGCTCAGAATTCCAGCCCCACAAGCTAACCACAGTTGAGCCTGTCTCCTGGGGTCCCTCTGAAACATGTGAATGAGTGTCATTGCCAACCAAAGGGGATGTGACAAGGACTCGGCCGGGCACAGCGGCAGGGAATAGCCCGCAGACCCCTTGGAGGCTCCGGAGTGGAAATCGCACTGCCCTTCCGGGAGTCTGGGATGTGGGCAGTGGGATTCCTGACACAGCGTCTGGGCCTAGCGAGGAGGCTC
>CAUYON010105239.1:0-10598 GCA_963573935.1 Arctocebus calabarensis
TAAACTTTCCTTCCTTCCTTCCTTCCTTTATTCCTCCCTTCCTTCCTTCCTTTCTTACTTCCTAACTTCCTTCCTTCCTTCCTTCCTTCCTTCTGTCCTTCCTTCCTTCCTTCCTTCCTTCCTTCCTTCCTTCCGTCCTTCCTTCCTTCGTTCCTTCCTTCCTTCCTTCCTTCCTTCCTTCCTTCCTTCCTTCCTTCCTTCCTTCCTTCCTTCTGTCCTTCCTTCCTTCCTTCTTCCCTCCCTCCCTCCCTCCCTCCCTCCCTCCCTCTCTTCCTCCTTCTCTGTTCCCTTCTTCCCTTTCCTTCTCAGTAGTTCATAAAATAACCATACTTCTTACATCCAGTGGCACCTTAGGATTTGATGAACTACAGTAGTAAGTGGAGGCTGGATTAATCCCCTCAGTCAAGATCAGTCACATTCCTCCAGCAATGACTGCTCCGGCCGCGTGTCAGAGCCACGGTCATTGTTTTATGAATTTATTCCTGAGGCCTCCTGGTCTTATTTGCAGGTTGGTGACCTGTATTCCTGCAGCAGCTCTTCAGCAGCCGGGAGACTTTGTTCACTGCTCTGTGGGTTCTTTGCTCACCCGCAGAGTGGCCCTAATACCTGCAGCCCCCTGTACGAGCTCTTGCCATGAGATAGACCCTGTCCTGGTTACTTTACCTGAACAGCTCACTTAACCCTTGAAATGCCCCTGTGAGGCGGGAACTCCTCTTATCCTATTTAATGGACACCACAAAATTAGAAACTTATTTCAGGTCATCCGTTAGTGAGCCAAGGAGAAACATTTTAGCATTTTTTTCCCCTAAAGTCTCACTGAGGTAACAGATATTGAATTTTTTGTTGTTGTTTTTTTGGGGGGAGGGTTGTGGTTTTTGGCCAGGGCTGGGTTTGAACCCGCCACCTCTGGCATATGAGGCCAGCGCCTTACCCCTTTAAGCCACAGGCACTGCCCCGATAGTCAATTGTTTTATACATCATGAGAAGCTAAAGACTTGAAAGGCGAATTTGTTATTAGCTTTAGGAGTTACACATGTATCTCTTGACTTCTAGGTCAGAGGTTTACCTGTTATTTCTGACTTGCCTTAAACTTCTATTAACTTTTCTTCCCTTTCTACATCTTCCTGGAGAACTTGAAGGTCACTGGATTTTGTCGCTCAATGATTATGGTAAAAAGATTGCTCTCACTATGGCAGCCAGACAAACGTCCGTTAAGCAGAGACTACGTACATGAATGATGATATGCTGTATGGTGGGACTTTACGCAGACACTAACCCCATACGCTGACATAGAAAGGTCTCCAAGATACTGTGTAAATGCAAACAGCAAGGTATAGGAATTTGTGTAAAATATACAATAATTTGTGTGAAGAACAGTATGTGTATGTGTGTAGACTGGGCACAAACCTGGGAAAAGACTCACAAAAAAACTGGCCATTCCAGTTGCCTACAGGGAGGGGACAGAACTGAAAAGAAAAATCATTTGGTCATTTTGAAAGTTAAGCCATATGGGTGCAATTAATTACTCAAAAAATAAATACTATTTTATTTTTGAAAATTAATTTAAATGGACCTCATGATGGGAAAAAACTCATCACAAGTTGTCAGACACTTAAAAACAAAAACTCCATTGCAGACTAATGTCCCTGATTCTGACCAGGAAGGTCACAGACTCTGGATGCAACAAAAGGTGCTAATTCCTGTTATCGGTGCGACCTCCAGACATGAGGGCCGGGCTTAGGTTCACAATCTCTAAGGAGCCCACTGGTTTGCATCACGGAGGAAGCAGGGTGGTTCTGGACTTTACTATCTAGTTTTAAACAGACAAGCAAAAGCCAGTTAAAACGCAATTCTGCCTGCTAGAAGTACCAGTCTGGATGAGGCTCTGAGAGCACAGACCTGGGACCTGTGCTGTCCCCTGCTAGCCTGGCCTTGGTCCCTGCTCCCTGCTGTCCTGCCATCCTCCAAGGGGGGCACCTCCCCAGGCTCCAGCACCTTCTGGCAGGAAGTCCAGGTAGGACTGGCTGGGAAGTGCTGGCTTGGAGGATAGGGGTGGGTTGCTGGGGTGGCCCTCCTGCCCGCTGCCCCTCACAGCAGGTGTGTCTCGGCCCCTGCAGCCCCTGAACCTTGTGGGCTGGCTTCAGCCCCCAGCAATGCCACCTCCCCTTTGACTGTCCCTCCTAGGGGTGGAGTGTTATTTCTCACTACAGCAAAATGGTCTCACCAGAGTTCCCATGTAGGGGCCTCTGTCCTCCCCATGGAGGCCTCACAGGGAGGTAGAGACTGCCCAGAGGTCGGGCAGGGGAGGACGCGGGGGCCAGACACGGAGGGCTCTAGGAGTTTGTGCAAAACTCTGCACATAGTGAGCCAAAGGGCCGGTGAGACCTAGCACTCAATCTGCTCTCATCAGCCCTCTCTGCGACTCTGGTAAGCCCGGCACTGAACGCTGGGTCATAGGACTGAAATCGCGATGGCGTTAGCCTCTCCAGGGGCTCACAGGCTCTTTAAGTCTCAGCAGGGCCACTCACAGAGCTTGGGACTTTCATGCTTGCCACAAGGAATCATGTCCCCAACGGGAGCCCTCCTGGACAGTGCTGGAAAGCGCGTGGCTGTCACAGGAATTGTCTCACTGAATCATTAACACCTGTAGCTCTCTGTGTCGATGGCCTCTTGACCGTCTATTCCAGTGCCAGTCTCCTCCCCACTGTCCCCACCCTCGACCTCTCGACCTGGTCCTCCCAAGGGATCAAAGCCCTCTTTCCACAGACCTCCCTTCTGAGTAAAAAAGCCTCTGTCTTCCTGGTAGCCTAGGCCAAAAATCTGGGAATGACATATTTAAATCCTTTATTTTCTTCACAACTCACACTCAATCCATGAGCAAGTCCCAACTATACTATTTCCAAAATGTATTCCAGATCAAGCCCCATCTCCCACTCACAGTCCCCACCCCAGAGTGGCCGGGGTCTAGGCTGCCTCCAGCTCATGCTCACCCACCCACCCCCTTCTCCAGACTCAGGGGTTCCTGCACCCCTCGAGCATGCCAGGCTGGGTCTGACCATGGCCCTTGTCCTTGTCATTCCTATTTCCTCTCTGTAGGGTCTCGACTCATGTGTGGCCTCCAGCACTCTGCCTCCTCAGTCCTCTCACCGACTTCTGTTTTCTTCACAGCCCCAACCCCACATGAAATGACGCTATGTGGGTTTGTTTTCACATCTGTTGCCCATCTTTCCCCACGAGCTCCATGGGGACAGAGGTTGTACCTTGTCACTGCAGCCCCAGCAACTGAGCCAGTGCCTGGCACATGCGGGTGGCCCAGACATATTTGGTGCACAAGTGAAGGAATAAATTCCAGGCGGCATGGGTGGCCCCCGTAGCTCAATGGGCAGGGCACTGGCCACACACACCCAGGCTGGTGGGCTTGAACCTGGCCCAGGCCGGCTAAAACAACAACAACAAAAAATAGCTGGGTGTTATGGCGGGCACCAGTAGTCTCAGCCACTTGGGAGGTTGAGGCAAGAGAATCACTTAAGCCCATGAGCTGTGACACCACAGCACTCTGCCAAGGGCAACATAGTGAAACTGACTCAAAACAATTCCAGGCGGCAGGCCGTCCTGAGCTGGCTGCCTCCACCTGGTTCCATTCTGGTCCATCCTGAGTCTCAAGTCAACTTCGAGGTCTGTGGCAGAACAAATGTTCTCCTGAATCCATCTCCATTAAGGCCACTGCTCAGACAACCAGCTACATACAAACGGAATGACCCTGGGCGGTGTCACCCTCTCTGGGCCTTATGAAAGGGCTATCACAGTGGCTCCTGCGAGAATTAGAATTCCATGATCTTAAGTAAGGTGGCTCCTGGAATGTCTTGGGAGAGCCTCAAGAAATTTTTAAAAAGAAATAAAATAAAGCCAGTGATGGGAAAAAGTAAAGAGAGAAAAGAATATGAGATGAGAGAAAAGAATAAATAAATAAAGCAAAGAATAAATAAATAAAGCCAGTAGTGACAGCCATCATTCACCAACTGCTCACAGTGGGCGCTTTATACACATCGTATGAAGTTACCCTGTGAGTTATGTGATCTTATTAACGCCATTCACACGTGAGGAAGCAGATCTGGGAGTTCAGGGCCTTGATCCAGGTCACACGCTATTAAATGGAAGATCCAGCATTCTAACAACCCCGATATTAAGCTGCTGCCAAGAACAGCGGCTATATTTACTCATAGCCATTGATTCTTTCAATGATTATTCATTCCTTCAACCAACATTCATTCCACGTGCGTCTGAAGGCTCTCCGGGTGCTGGGCACCATTCTTGTACATAACAACAGACACGGCAGAGTCCTTGCTCTTATGCTCTTCCTGGGAAACAAGTAAAATAACTGTAGCATGTGAGATGGTGACAGATCCTATAGAGAAACTGAAGCAGAGACCAGGCTGTAATTTTAAACAGGGTGGACAGGGAGGGCCTCGCTGAGAAGTGACATCTGAGCACAGACGTGCAGAAGGGGGTGAGTGAGCCACACAGGTATCTGGGAGCCCCTCTCTAGGCAGAGAGCTACAAGGAGCGAGGCGGGGCCGATTTCTGAAACACCTGCTAGCCCAGTAGAGGACCAGAGAGCAGGGAGCAGAGGGAGAAGGCGCCAGGAGAGGTAGGCAGGCTCGCAGAGGTTCTTCCACGCCACCCTGAGAACTAGGGTTTCCACCTGAGGCGGGCAGCAGCCTCTGGGTGGGTCCCAGGAAAGGCTGACAGTGGCCAACTTATCTTTGAACAAGATCACTCAGTCTTCTATGTTGCTCCTGGATGGGGGAGGTGAGCTCAACTTGGTTGAAGGGAAGCATCACCCTGTTGGCTGGTCTCCCCCCCCAAATTCATGACCACCAGCCTCAAGTGGCCATGGGCTCCCCAGCAAGGATTCTGCAGCTTCCTAGTCCGTGTGGTCCGAAGGTCTCTCCCAGGGGACTGTCTCACACATCCTCTCTCTTCAGATCCCCTTTCCCGCATTCTCAGTGATGGCTTTGTTACTGCTCTGCTGAGAATGCGGGGCCTCCTGAGAGGCCCTCCCCATGTTCCCTGAGCACCTGTGGCCAAGCTGCATCTGTGCCCACATGCCTGCCTTTCCCCGTGCCTGTGGACGGCTGTCCCACCGCCTCTCTCCTACTCAGGATGTCGGAATTGTCCCTCTGCGGAACGTCTCATTAATGTGCTTCTACAGCTCCCGCCGTAAAAGAAAACACACAACGTGTCATCCCGGCTTGCCCTTTACAGTAAACTCAAAGAGCTGTCTACACTCATTGTCTCCAGTTCTTCTTTCCTTCGCTCTTAAAACCTTTGACGTTTCCTCTTGTGCCTTTGAAACAGTTCTTGTCAAGGGAGCCAGTGACCTCCATGCTGTGAACTCCCCTGACTGGTCTGCATTTTTTCGGTGGCATCAGACATGGTTAATCATCACCCCATTTTCTCTCTCACTTTCTCAGAGTCTCTCAGTCAGGGGTCTTTTCCTGCTTCCTTGACTAATCCCCAACATGTCACCGTTGTGTGAGCCTTGGGGCCCTCCCAAGCTCAGACCTCAGGACTATTCTTTCTGCCTCTGTTCCTTCCTAGGTGACCTTGTCTTATCTCCTGGCCTCAAGTGCCACCGTGTATTGCAACATCCAGATTCGTACCCCAGCTCTGAGCTCTGAGCACTCCCCTGATGGCCAGGCTTGTATCCTTAACTTCCTGCCTGAGATCTCCCCCCAGGAGGCCTAACAGACAATTCAAAAGTAATATGTCTAAAACTGAAGTCTTGATGTGCCCTGCTCTTCCCTTCAAAACACCCTGCCCCTCCTACAGACAACCCCATCTCAAAAACAAAGCAAAACAAAACAAAAAACAATCCTCATAGGTGCTCAGACCAAGAACGTGAGCATCATTCTTGCTTTCTCTCTCACACACCCACATACAATCCGTCCGCAAGGCTGTTGTGTCCACCTCCAGAATGTGTCTATGATTCAAACACTTCTTACTGCCTCTCTCCAACCCTTATTACAACCCGGTGCAAGCCACATCCTCTCTCACCTGGGTATTTATTGCCAGATGCCCCTGCCCAGTCTCCAAGAGCCCCTCGATACCAGCCTACCTTCTAACGTGCAAGTCAGATCAATTCTCTCTCTCTTTTTTTTTTTTATCGTTGGGGATTCATTGAGGGTACAAAGGGCCAGGTTACATTGATTGCATATAAAGTCCCTTTTATAATTGTATCTCATCCCCAAAAGGTGTCAGATCAATTCTTAATTTAAAACCTTCCAGTGACTTCCCCTTTTACTCAGAGGAAAACCAGGCTCTGGCCCAACCCAGTCACTGCTCTGTACTATTTCACTGATCCTGGGCCTCTGCACTTACCATTTCTCCTGCCCAAGAGCCACTGCCCAGAGACAGGTATGGCTCACCGCTTGCTCCCTCAGCACGCCCCTCCCTGTCCCCTGTCTTAGAGAATGTTCTCCACTAGCACCCACCGAAGGGCAACTATCTCCTCCTACCTCCCACCTGCTCTCCCCCCTCAGCAGTGCTTGTCACAGGCCCACCACACGTGCCTGCCACGCACTTGACTGCACGCTCGGAAGAAAACTTGGCACGTAGAAAGGTGCAGCGTATCTATTCTTGAGTAAATAAATGCACAAGGGAGTGAAAAGTCTGTAAACACACTTAGATGCAGGTCGGCCACTTTGGGGAGTCGTGATAAGAAAAGTCAAGCGTTACCCACAACCTCCCATCCTTGTACTTAGGCAGCCTACACTCACTGCTGGCCTGCCACGTGCGAGTTGCTGGGCCCGACGATGACGCCCACGTGTGCACTTGGTGCTAACACCAAGGAAGTCCCTTTTCAGGGAACAGACAGAAAAGTCAAAACGTGATTACGGCCTAAATGCTGAGTGAGGTAACAGAAGGAAACAAAAAGTCCTATGTGAGCTCAGCTGGTGGCAGGCAGTGGGGACAGCAGTAGAGATTATTGTGATTTCTCACCCAACTTCCCCTGCTCATGTGTCTGTAATGCCAAATGGGTTGGTCCACAATAAAACAAATCAATGACGCAGGAACATCTTGTACCAAAGAAGCTTCATGTTTTGGATGTGCCAACTCTCTACGTCTTAAATGCTGGAACCCAGCCTTCCTGCCACCCTCCGCTTTTATCCGTGTCTCCTTTTGTCCTATCATGAACCTGAGATGGTCACTCAAATTGCCAAGAACAGGGCCTCGCTCCTGGTAGACACTCAACACTGCCTGCTTCACCGATGAATGTGTTCACGTGGCTAGTCCGAAAATCTGACCTAGGATCCTGATCGCAAAGCCCATGTGGTCCCTGTGTTTCCCTGCAGACTTTCTCTGCTTTGCACCACAGGGAAAAACTGGATCTAATAACACGGGTAAGGTGGATCGTGTACGTGCACCTTGAAGAGCATATTCATGACTGGCTTTGTCAAGCAATGGAATGTCCCATCTCAAGAAGAGCTGACAACAATGAGACCAGCAAATACAATGGGCCCCAACTGTGCCAGCTGCTGGGACGGACGCTTTATGCCCACTGTCTCCTTTACTCCTCATGGCAGCCCTCTGACATTGTGCGACTGTATCTTTACATCACCGTGAACTCAATGAGGTTCAGAGAGTTGCAATAACTCTATGAGCTGTGAGCAGCAGAACCCAGGCTTGAAGCGTAGTCGTTATCCTGCCTCACCAGGGAAGGGGGTGTTCTGCCACTGTGGCCCCAGAAGCACAGGGCAGATAATACCAGATAGAGAGCTGGGATTCAACAGGAGCTCTTTACAGCCTGGAATTCTTCCAGGGACTCAAAGAGGTGAGGACCCTGCCCGGGATCATCCTCAGCCTCTCACACTGCCAACCTCCTTTTCCTCCCGACAGCCCTCATGGGACAGGAGTAGCTTTGTGTTAGGAGCTTCCTACCAGCATTATCTCATAGGAAGAATGGTGGCCTGTGGTCAAGCCGGCCCAGAGCCAAATTCCACATCAATCTCCTTCTTTGTGACCTTGTGCACAGGGTCTTGGCCCCGTCATTTGCACAGTAGGGATAATAATAAGAGAGTTTTAAGAAGTAAACGATATATCATATGTCAAGCACCAACAGTGAATAAATACAAGCTTTCTCTTTCTACTTTTGCTTCTTTTTCTCCTGACAGAGCTACTACTCAAGCTGGAACCAGCCCAATTCAACTTTTCTACACCCATAATGATGGAAAAAGCAGTTGGCAGCTGCCTGGGGCTTAACAACCACCATCCTTTGATCTGCTCTCTCTGCAACCTCACTTCTCAGGCTCCCTGGGCTGATAGGAGGACTCCTCCATCACTGAGAGATTTAAGATGATTTCAAAGACAGTTTCTGTCACTTGCACTTTTTTTTTTTTTTTTTTTGCCTCCCTGATCGGGAGGGGAGTTTACACGAGAGAAAAACATGGCTGAGAAGAGAGGAGGCAAAGTCCCCGTCACACACTTGGCACTGGGGGAGTCAGGATGCTGAGCCCTGCGCTCCAGCCCTGACCCCAGGCTCCTTTTCGTCCTCCGTCAGCTTGGCTCAGAGCCCCCTTAAGGAGCAGCCTGGGGGAGTAAGTGCCATGTCCAAGTACGGCACAGGTAGACCTCACAGGTAGAACGGAGGGGGTGACTCCATTTAGCTGGAACAGGTGAAAGGATTGTGGAACTGTGTGGGTTGGGCCAGAGGCTCAGTGACTGCACCTCAGGGACCCTGGCCAATAGTGCCCATCTGATGCCAGCCTCTGGTCAAACGCATGAATTTTACAGTACCCCTGCCAGCTAGACCCTAACTAAGATCTGCATGGCAGGGTGGTGCCTGGGGCTCAGTGAGTAGGGCACCGGCCTCATATACAGAGGGTGGCGGGTTCAAACCCAGCCCCGGCCAAACTGCAACAAAATAAAAAGTAGCCAAGCACTGTGGTAGGTGCCTATAGTCCCAGCTACTCGGGAGACTGAGGCAAGAGAATTGCCTAAGCCCAGGAGTTGGACGTTGCTGTGAGCTGTGATGCCACCGCACTCTACAGAGGGAGACAAAGTGAGATTCTGTCTCAAAAAAAAAAGATCTGCTTGGCATAGGGGAAAGGTCAGCGTTCTGAGGCCATCGTGAGTTGGTCCCAGCCTAAACTCAGCCACCACAGAGCCAGCTAAGCTTGCACACAGGCCCTAACCCTTCTGACCTCTCATTCTCTGTTGACAAACTCCACAGAGAAGCAAAAATTAAACAAGAGAGTGTGTAAATGCCTGGAACACTGGAGAGCTTCAGAAAATGCATCTTTTGCTATGTCGTGTAAGACTTGAACTGAATTCCCCTGCTGCTGAATTCCCACTAGGTACTGCTCTGAACATGGTCTCAGGATCAAAGACAGAGTCAGTGCCTCCCTCAGATGGCCAGGGCACCACACAGATGTTTTCAGGATGGCTTCCTCTCCCAACCCCTGCAAAATCTGCTCTGAAACATCATCACTCCTAACCTTCTTGCTGGGTTGTGAGGCAGTGTGTGAAGGAATGGGCGGGAACCCTTCCTGCTTAGCAGTGCTCCTGTAGCCCCAAGGTTGGAGGAGATTTTCTGATGAACCTCCTCACCAACGAACAGTGGAGAAGTGTTGAGCACCTACGATGTATCAATGTCAAGGGGCGAGCACCTACTATGTCTCAATGTCAAGGGGTGAGCACCTACTATGTCTCAATGTCAAAGTGTGAGCACCTACGATGTCTCAATGTCAAGGTGTGAGCACCTACGATGTCTCAATGTCAAGGTGTGAGCACCTACGATGTCTCAATGTCAAGGTGTGAGCACCTACTATGTCTCAATGTCAAGGTGATGATGAGAGTGACATTGAATAATGTGATGAAGGACAACAGCTTCTATTTATTGAGCTACTGCAAATGGCCATTCTGCCTCCATTCATTTTGTCTATGCCTGTAACATTCCCTGCAAATGGGAATCACCCATTTTACAGATAAGGTAACTGAAGATTAAATAAATCAAATGGCCTGACTGAGGCCAGGCAGTTAGTAAGTTCAGACGGGGATACTCCAAGGACTCTACTTAATTTCCACACCCTCAACCGCTCCCGGGGGCTGCTGGCTGTTATGAGCATGGATGCAATTTGGAGGAAACATGTTGATATATCAGTCAGCTCTGAGAGAAGGCCTCCTGCCGACAGGAGTGAGGAAGGAAGCTCACAGGCAAGGTGGAGCTGAGAGCAGAGGGCCTGCTGGGCAATTCCAACATGGCATTTCTGATTCCCACTGTAGCCTCATTCATAACGTAAAAGAATTTGAAGTAACCTAAATGTCTAGCTGTCAGAGAGTGGCTAAACAAATGATAAGACAGCTGTGTAAAGGAAGCCGGTCTAGCCAGGCGTTGTGGCAGGCACCTGTAGTCCCAGCTACTCAGGAGTCTGAGGCAAGAGAATCGCCTAAGCCTAAGGAGTTGGAGGTTGCTGTGAGCTGTGTGATGCCATGGCACTCTACCAAGGGCAATAAAGTGAAACTCTGTCTCTACAAAAAAAAAAAAAAAAAGACATGCAAAAGAGGTGTATAATCTAGTCCCATAAATGTATATGGGC
>CAUYON010105242.1:0-14305 GCA_963573935.1 Arctocebus calabarensis
TGCCAGAAGCTCAGTGGGTAGGGCGCCGGCCACGTACACCCAGGCTGGCAGGTTCAAACCTGTCCTGGGCCAGCAATGACAACTGCAACAACAACAACAAAAATAGTTGGGCATTGTGGCGGGTGCCTGTAGTCCCAGCTATTTGGGAGGCTGAGGCAAGAGAATCACTTAAGTCCAAAAGGCTATTTTAACCAGTTTGATGAAAATATTTCAAATTGTATATAAAACCAGCACATTGTATCCCATCATTGCATTAATGTACACAGCTATGATTTAATTTTTAAAAATGTGTAAATTGAGACAAAAGAAGAGAAAGTTTTGGACTAATAATGCATAAATTATATTTATTCTTTTCCTTTCCATAATAGTAGGCAATTGTTAGTTTGATTTAATGAGTTCAAAAGGGTGAGGGTCTGAGCCAGCATCTCTACAACAATCTTGACTCTACAATGTAGTATCAAGATGGATGTAGCAGTAAATAGGGATGGGTGGAAATACTTTCTCAAGGGTTCCCCAGCAAACCTTCAGTTAACAAAGTCTTGGTTACAACTAGGTTACATATTGTTGCCATAGTTTGTTTTGTGCCGCTAAACAGAATACCTGAGACTTGGTAATTTATAATGAACAAAAAAGTATCATCCCAATGGCTCTGAGGGCTAGAAAGTCGAAGATCGATAAGCCAGGATCTTTTGAGGGCCTTCTGGCTATATCATCCCCTGGCGGAAAGGTAAAAAAAAGGCAAGAGATAGTAAAAAGGGATTAAATACTTTTTTTATTTTTGTGACAAACCTACTCCTGAGGTAACAGCATTAATTTATTTACTCTACCCTCATTGCTAAGCACCTTTCATTAGGCCCTACCTCTCAACACTTGCATTGCTAATAAAGTTTCCAATTCATGCTTTTTGGGGGGTACATTCAAATCATAGCCCACACTTACTCCTAAAGCTGGATCTCAACCTGGCATCCTTGAGCTCAATGAATTTCTTTCTTTTCTTTTTCTTTCTTTCTTTCTCTTTTTTTTTTTTTTTTTTTTTGTGTGTGTGTGTGTGTGTGTGGTTTTTGTCTGGGGCTGGGTCTGAACCTGCCACATGCAACATATGGGGCTGGCACCCCACTCCTTTGAGCCACAGGCACCACCCAGCTCAATGGATTCTAAACAATCTCTGAGCAAAAGTAGTCGGGCAGTGGCCTTTGGAATAGCCAGGCAGGTGTCTGTCACAGAGTATATTCTCTGATATAAAGCAACCAGCTAAATACTCAAACAAAAGCATAGGAAATCAGTTGGCATTTCAAAACCTTTCCAGGGTTACCCTAAAAAGCCAACTCCTTAGTGAAACATTGAACACTTTTTATTTTTAGCTCCTTTTATCCCAATGTTATCAGATTGTGCTCCCTATTAGGTATTTTGGGAACCAATGAAAACATTCTCCTGTTTTCTAAACATCCCATGAATTCCAGGCTCCTTACTCTGCTCACTCCATTTGCTTTACCTGAAATGTTCAACATCCTCATTTATCTTACTTTTATTGAGCATGTTTCATACACCAAGCATATGGTGCATACTACCCAAGGAGCACAAATCACTGAAAAAAAAGTAAAATTTCTTGTCTTCTAATTCCCAAAAGTCCAGTTTCACAAACAAGCATATATAGACAATTAATTATAAGAAGAAATACATAAAATTAGGGTAGCATAAACATGCTTTCCTCTATGCTTTCCTAATTCTATGCCTACTATTACTCCTCTCAAACCCCAACTTCTCTAAAAAGTCACCGTTCTAAGTCTAGAATGATATCTTTAGCAGCTGAAGAAAATGACAAGGTTGATAATTTGGGAAAGAGAGCTTTATTTCTCATAAAGGGCTACAGCCTGTGGGTAGCCATTCCAATAGGCTGGGAAGCAAAGCCCCTGCTGGAAGCCAGTAACACATGCTTGAAGGGACAGACGATGGCAACAGGAATTTATACTGAACAAGGTGGGAACATTTAACAAGCTATAGGAGGAGTTGTGAATATTTATGAAAGGAAAACATTCACCTGTACATCAAGCCTTATGCCTCTTTATAGAGTCTATGATCAGAAGTGGTGGCCCTCTGATGTTAAAAGGTGAAGCGAGAACATAAAATCCCTCTCTGTGTATGCTCTGTGGACAGGTTAAACCCCTTCATGGTCAGTGGCCTCCTATAAGGAAAGAATGCTGATTAGCTGTAGTAACAAAACTGCATAAAGAGAGGAGTAAATAGCAAGATTAGTTTCTGTTTAGCTCTTATAGAAAAGTCTGATGGCCATTAAAAAGGGAGGGAGTATAATGAGGCAGGTCCAACCTCCCATCCCATCATTGCTGGGAACTTAGCTTTAAGATTTCTGTGGAGTCCCCATGGCCAAGAGGGCTTACATTCAGTCAGTGGGTGGCTTGTGATTTTTTGTTAGTTCACATCATCTTCCACCTATACTTTGTGGCACTTTTGTTCTAGAGAACTCATGTAATACTTAAAGTAAACAAATGTAACTTTTCCCATTTTAAAAACAGGGACTACATTTCTTCCAAATTTTGTATTTTTAAAGTACAGAGATTTCACTCTACCTTCCTTTATTTCTCTGGAACTCATACAACCCTCATTTTTTCATTCAGTACTTAAATTATTTTTCACTTATTTAGTTGCTTCTGTGAGGACAGCATTGTTTCAGTGTTGGACAAAGGAAAGAAGAAGAAAAGTACGAACACAACTAAGGCACAGTTTGCACACCTTACAACCATGTAATCCAGCAGAGAAGATGGGTCAGAAAAACAACCATAATACAAAGCATTCTTTAATAAGTACAAAAATAGACAGTTGAGAGGTGCCATTAAAGGTGAACCTGGAAGGACAAGTAGGAGGTCAAAAGATGCAGAGATAGATCAGGAGGAAACAGATTGCATTCTGTCTAGAAGAAAGAGAATGGATAACAAAGTGGATGCAGAAATCTTCTAAACATGCTCAGAAAGAAACTAATTTTTTATTTTAGTGTGAATTACAAAAGGAAATGAAAACAGGCTGGGAGAAGCCTAACATAGAAAGAGAAGTTGGTACAAACAGTGGAGTAAAGGAGGCATTTGAGCTTTCATCAGTGGACTTTAGATTAGAGGATGGAGGCGAGAGAAGGTGATCAAAGTTTTCAGCCAGGAAGCAGAATTTCAGTTAAAATGACTAATCCAGAAAAGGAGGTATACAGGTAGAAGTGAGATTGACAGCAACTACCAATGAGGAGAGATTTAGAAGTCTGCTGCTGCAGGTTAAATGGAAGAAATGTTAAATGTTCAGCTCTCAATCTCCTTTGATACCTGAAACATTGATGATATGTGCTGTTTTTCATGTAGCCCAGAGGATATAAAGTGTGTAGATGTAGATGTATAGAAAGAGAGGAAGGTGTGAAGCTGATGGATTTGATGGCTTGAAATGAACAGCAGGGAGAGAGAGAATCTGATATGAATTCCATTCTTACTGATAGTGAACTCCTCCCTGCACCAAAATATCTACCCCATCTACTCTCTGTGTTGCTAAGATGACCCAATTAGCTTTTCCTTCTTTTCCTGCTTGCTTTATTCTGCTAACTCTCTCCTTCTAGTTCTCTGCATATTACATAAAAATTTCATGCACTTGACCTTTTCACATATTATTCAGCTGAGGCTTATATTGCTTAATCACTCTAAGTGATAGTCTCAAAACCTTCTTAGACATAGACAGTTACAAAATATGGATCACAGAAAGGGAATATTCTGCTCCCAAAAGTGATGACAAAGAAGCTATGCAACAAAGGGAAACTTTTATGCAAAGACCCAGAAAACAAAAGGTTGATAAAAAGAGCAGTAATTTCAATGAAAAGATCACTAGAGGTCTGAATCCTCAGCACATACAATTGCCTTCATTATTTGATCTTCTCTGGCTCTGAGAATCTGGCCTATACCACAGTCCTGGACAACCCCAGGACAAAGGGATTTGACAGCTCCCAATTCCATTATAGTTCTCATCTCAGATCAATGAAGTCACCTTGAAGGAAACCCACTTTCTGGTGCTTCAATTTCCTTATAAATAAAATGGGAATGATACCAAGTTTCCATACTTGGGAAGCATTCAGGCAAAGCCCTTTGAGGACGCAAGGTGCTAAATAACAATTAGCGTGAAATATGTAATTCAATCCATCATGCCTTCATGATGGCTGTGCACATTTATTATTACATTTCAATTTCTAAAGTGATGGCAAAATGCAATTTCCACTAATTTTTCAAGAACTTGAATCTGACTCTCATAATCTCAAGCTTTACATTGCTGATGTATTATAGATATAATTTTTGTGTGCTCCAAGAGGCTTTCTGCTCATAGGGCATTGCTGTAAGTTGTGGATAATTTATTTTCCCCCACTATTATATTGTGTAAATTACCATGTGGGCAATATTTTAGCCTTTCACACTTTGAATCAGTGCCCAGAATAATTCTAACAAGATTTTGATTCTGTGGAAGCAACCACAAGGAAGAAAGCCCTTCAAAATGCCTGCATATTCATTTAAACTTCAGCTGGGAGAAATGTCTCCTCCAGGTCAAGTATTAAGGTGAATCTGAAAGGTAAGTGATACTTATCTCATCTCCCTTCTGATATCTATATCCTCCTCCACTGCCAAAAACAATCACAGGACCTTGCCCGCTGAGCACACACTCCCAAACCTTTCTGCCTCAGGATGCATGTTCGAGAATTGGGACCCAATTTAAAACCTGCCAGAAACTTCAAAGAATTTGATTCCAGAGATACAGCTGTATCACCCACCGTGTGGTTTAATTTTACCACCCAGAGGAGACATTCTGGTTTTCCATCAGCGAATGTTTCCTTTGTTAATATTACGAGTAATCTGGAAAGATGGGAATGGAAGCCAGTCTGCAATGGGGGGAAGACTGTTTGCTGGGAAAGTAAACACAACACCTCGTGGTCATAGCAGCAGCATAGCCTTTACACAACTTTTCTTTGATTCTGAATAAAAATATAGCTTTATGCAACAATAGAAAAAGAGAAAACAAAAAGCTTCTGTTTTGTTTCATCTCCCTCAAATCCACCTCCACTCCATCTCAATGGGGAAAAGTTTCTAGAACTCATCACTGGAACCTGGGACTAACGCTGCTTCCATCAGAACCTTCCAGCCGAGATGCATGACTAGGGTTCCCCTCCTTATGCTGACTCCTTTAAATATGACTAGTTCAGTTTATTGGGGACATTATCTTTCTTAATGTTCTTGATTATAGTAATGTCAGATATTGTGAGTTCTGGCTCATAAGACGTTCAATACGAATTCAATAAGCAAATACCTGTGTGTGTAGCCCAGCATATGAAATAATAAAAGTTTTCTCCCTTCTTTGCCCTTCACCTTCCACCGTGTGAGGAAATACCATTCATCTCCTCTGGAGGATACAGCAACAGGCTGCCCTGTTGGAAGGAGAGACCATGTTCCTATATCAGCCAGCACCTTGATCTTGGACTTTCCAGCCCCTAAATCTGTGAGAAATAAAATTCTGTTGCTAATAAGTTTTTTAAAACATTATCAACTGTAACTAATAATATGCCATTATCATTGATGTAAAATTAATAAGAATATTCCAGCAATATAAGAAAAGAGGCTATCCCTTAATAGAGACAACAGTTTTTTTTTTCCTCAAGAACTTCTTACTGCAAGTTAGGATTGAGTATTTAAACTAAGGGAGGTTGGGCCCAACTACAGGGAAATTAATAAATAGACTCATTTTCTCTTCATATGCTTCTCAAAAATACGTATCAATTTTTATTTGTTTTAGCTAAGCTCTGCTTTTATCTATACATGCTTCTATCTAAAAATGCAAAAGTAGTTGGAGAAATAAAGAAAAGAACCCTTAAGAAGTACTTTTAAATTTCTTTCAGTTTTCTAATGAACTTAATAAGCTCCCCAGACACAACTTACAAAGTAAAGAAACTTTCAAAATATTAAAGTAATTTTGTTTTCTCCAAGGGCACAGAGCATTCTAGCTGACTAGTAAGATACATCATCATCAATTTTACAAGTATTCAGTTAACAGTGAAAGGAAACTCACAAGAGAAAATACTTCTTCTTTGAAGTCTTTTAATATACTTGGATGGAGTTCTGTTGTAACATTTTCTGTTGGAGCTGTTTCTCTGAATTTTCACCTCAAATTCCACTTGAATGATAACAATTCAAAATCTTCCTCCTCTGACTTCCTGGCAGGACAAGAGAATTTGACACTGCCAGAAACTTCCCAAGATTTGTGATCAAAAGAATAATTCACTCAATTGAAATCACTGTCACTCTTTTTTGCTATCTTTACTCATTTAGTGAGTGCTACTATGAAAAAGGCTTGGCTGTGGGTCCTGGGATGGTGAGAAGTGAAATAGCTCGAGTGTTGCCATCACAGTCATAATAAAGCTCTTCTGAGCAGCACAAGAGCCATCAGGCTGAGGACAGAAGAAGCATAAAACCTAACATTCAAAGCCAAGAATAGTATCTCAGGCAGAACGTGCCTTGATGCTGATCAAGTTCATGTGACCATTTTTAACTGTCCCATTGGCTTTCTGCAGACAAGATTTTAAGAACCTTGTGTCCAAAATTCACATTGCAACTGGCTGTCCAACAGACAGCAGTGGGTTTACATTCTCCACCTGCCTAGGCAGGGCATAATTTAATTTACTAGGCCACCATTTCTCTAATTGCAGCCCATGACTACTTGAACGAATCTCATCAGAGCTGCTTGATTAAAATCTAGATTCTTGACCTCCACCTCTAAACCTTCTAAATCGGAATATCTACAGTAGGTCCTGGAAATACGAATTTTTAATACACTATCTAGATTCATTAGAGAAAAATGTTCACTTAAAATTTTCACTGCATGTATTCATTATGTACAGAATCATTTCCAAGATGACATTGAGGGATTCTTAGAAAGAAAAGTCCCCTAAGGAAGATAAAAACAACGTGTAATGCTCATGAATAGCTACAAAACAACAAAAGGGCTTGGCCCACAAAGGAGGGAGAATAAAGTCAATGCTAATCAGCTGGTCACTGAGTTGTGTGACTTTGCCAACATAATTTCCTGCTTTACTTTTATGCCAGAATTGAAAACGAATGACTCTGGCATCAACAGACAATGAAATCTGCAAAACTGAAGAGTTTTTCTCCTTAAATGCTCAAGAATTCAAGTTTCGGGTGGTGCCTGTGGCTCCAAGAAGTAGGGTGCCTCCCCCATATACTGGAGGTGGTAGGTTCAAACCTGGCCCTGGCCAAAAAAACTGCAAAAGAAAAAAAATTCAAGTTTCGGGTATTCATTAAAAAAGGCAAGAGGTTTGGGTTTCTTCAAATGTTAAAAATTTTCACTAACGACCGTATGAAATGCAAGAAGCTGGGCACTGCATTCCACTCAACTCACCCTGCAAGGCCACCCTATATCAAGTGTCTACAGCAGAAGACTGACCTCTGGGTTCAAGGTCTACTTTCTCTGAATAAAACAAATCTATCACAATGAGTTTGTTGCCTTCTTGCAGCCTCTGTAATCAGCTGTTGTGCTGCTCCATATTAATGAGTTAAACAGACATCATCTCTTGAAAAGGGAAAAGGGTTCAGTGTTTAAATTATGACTGATTATATTATCATTCCTAGAGCAGAAAAGAAATATACAACATTGTACATAGCTTCAAATATAGTCTTTAAAATACAGTCCAGTTTGTCTCAGCTCATTATCTTGTAAACATTAGATGCTCTGGAAAATGTCTTTATTGGCTATTTTGGTTTAATTGACAGGTGTATTACAGGAACAAGAACTGCAAAGCCATTTGGACTCCAGAAATGATTCAGAATACTTGTCCTGATGTAAGTCAATAATAAAACAGTGTTCAAGGCTGGAGTTCTTTCAAAGCACTGATTATTGAGACTGCAGGTGGGAGCTATTGAGTCTTTCTTTCTAGAATATAGGAAAGTAGCTACAGGTAATACTTTTGGCTCCTGGACTCTTTAAAGGTAGTGTTATCAAGTGCATAGCTATACATCTGATTCAGATTTCTGTAGGCAGCACAGCAGTTATTGCAGGTCTGTATTCCCTGCATGGCTTTTCATATCTGCAGATGAGAAATTCAAAGCCTAAGCTGGGATCCCAGAGAGCAGCGGGAGCTGTGGGGCCACATGGCATGGTGCAATGTCCTCTGTCTGCCCCTGTCAGAGCAGTTTCTCACTGAGCCAAGTTCCTATAGTCATGCATCATTATCTGTAGGAGAAAAGGCAACAATTCTGTTAAAAAGGGATAGTTTGAATTATGTCTCCAAAATGTTAAATACAAAGGTGAAGAGTTTCTAAGTAAACAGATCTCTAACATAAGCAAAAATTAAATAGTGAGACTGATTCTAGGGTAGTTACTGAGAGAAAGATAGAAGGAGAAAGGGCTGGACCTTGCTGGGGAACCCTTTGTGCAGGATTAAGCAGAAATGCTAGAACATTTCCTCTCCACCTTTGAATAGTGGTTTCCGTGACATCAACTGCACCACAGAATATAAATCCTACCTGGAAGAGGAAGATAAGGTTGCTACTTGAAGCTACTACTGGTTCCTCATTTTCCAATTAGCTTGAATAATAAACAGAGAACAACATGCTACGGGAAGACTTAGCCTGATAAGTATGCCTATATCTCCGCACCCCATCCAGATCTTGAAATTATCTGAAGGTACAATTCATTCAAGCACAATTTTCTTAGCTACTGAGACTATAGTTGTCCTTTATTTCTCCAAGAAATGTTTAGATTAGAACACAGATACACAACTCAGAGATGCAACCACTTTCAGAGAAAGAATCTTTTATTAGTCCAAAAGATAAAAGCCTGAAGTTCAATTCTGGTCTATGTACTCCTGGGCCTCCAGAGACTCTTTCAAGAGGGTTCTAAGGTCAAAATGATTTTCATAATAATACTAAGAGGTTATTTGCTTCTTTCATTGTGTGCATGTATGGTGCATTGGTGGTACAAAATCAGTAGTGGGTAAAATAGCTGCAGTCCAAACAAGAACAAAGTCACAGTTACTGACTCATTATAGTAGTCATGGCATTCTTCCCCACCAGACAGTTTCAAAAATAAATAAATAAGAGCAAAAGCTAGCTCTGCTTAACATTTCTTTGATCAAGTCATAGCACTTAATCTCATTCGAGACTAACCATGGAAGATAAGTCTTTTCCATATTTTTTATGATGAAATGGAAAGTACACGTAAAACATTTATACTGACTTTCCAAGTGCGATGGCTGTCTCATGTAAACGTGTGTGTGATTGAGCTGTGAGCTATGCTAGTTGATTATTTCATGTAAAATTATTTCTACTTGAAAGAGTGACTGACAACTATGGTTATTCAGATTTGTGCACTTGGCAATAAAATGAATGAGGTAAGCCTTTCACGTCAAAGAAAACAACTGACAACATGTGTTTCCAATGAGAAAACTTTCACTTTCAAGTGAATATTAGAATTTTGGAAACCAGTATGCACACTGTGAGCTCGACAGCTTCCCAATACTTAAAAGACTTTCTGAGGCTATCAGTGATAACATTAATGAATGTGTTTTTTGTATAATGAAATATGTCAACATTTAGAAGCAATGATCAATAGATGATCCATTCAAAGAGCAAGACAGATGGGTGGACCCTCATTTAACAGAGGATGAAAACCTTATTTTTGACATTTCAGATTCTACTGTCAACTAACTTATAAGAAACTACACTTGCCAAATATGTGTTGTATCAAATAGGAATATCCACAATTTTCTAAAGAGGCATCCAATGCTAATCCTTTTATCAAATATACATTTGTGTGAGACCAAATTTTCTTCATCTACTTTACCCTAACAGATTGCAAAGTGCTGAAGGCAGAAGCAGATATGACAATCTAGTTGACTTCTGTGAAGTTAGTCATTGAAGAAATTTGAAAAATGTAAAAAAAAATTTATTGCTTTCAATCATTTTTGTTTCATAGAAATAGATTTTATAAAATATAGTATTTATACTAACATGTAATAAATGAGCTTGTTAATTTTTACTAAAATACTTTTTTAAAAAAGAAAGCTTTAATTTTTGTTTCAGAGAAATAGATCTGATAAAATATAGTATTTATACTAATATGTGATGAATGAGCTTGTTACTTTTTAATAAAATGCTTTTTTTAAAAAAAGAAAGCTTTTTGTAGTCTTCAGTAATTTTTAAGAGTAGAAAAAGATCTTTAAACCAGTTTGAAAACCACTGCCCTAAAGCAAGAGAGAATCAGTGTATTTATCCCCTATTTTAAGAAGATCAAAAAGAGTAAGAGAAGAGCATTACCAGCACAGAATAGAACAGTGCAGAGTTTGAGTGCATTCTTGGTTTAGGTTATTTTATTGGGTTGTTACCTTGTTGAAAGAGGCAGATCAGTGGCCTGATGGGCTATAGACATGTGAAAATCCAGCCATTCCTGTTAAACCTCCTTCCTCTTGGACTATAAAATCTATCATCTTTGACACGAACTGAAGGCAATAGTGATTTCTGGGGCAAGAGATAAAAAAACTCCTCAAAGCAGGGGTGGCAAAGGCAGTAAATTCAGTCCCACAACCTACTGAGAAAGGAGAGGTATCCCAGAGAACGGGCAAAGAAAGAAAAGGAAGACAAGACCTCAACATTTACATAGTCACCAGTTACCTGTAGGCTATAAGCTCCATCTTTCACAAGCACTGTCTTATTTAATCTATAGGACAAAGAGGTAGGTATTTTTTTATGCACAGATGAGTAACTAAACATCACTTTTATGAATATTTTCTTCATAAATTCTTCCCAGAATTCCCTGAGGACATATAAAAATACCATGGTACTTATATTTCTGTGAACTTCTATCACAAGGCTGAGAATTAAATGGCATAATGTCTGGAAACCTTTCATACATTTATTCTTTTTTTCCTTAAATCTATAGCTATTTGAACTAATGTACACAGCTATGATTCAATAAAAAAAAATCTATAGCTATTTGTGAAAATGCTTTGATATTTTCCTTTGATATGAATTTTTTACATATGTTAGGTAGCATTATTATACTTTCCAATTTGGGGACTGTGTTGATGGCATATGCAGAGAATGCTAAATTTACAGAAGCCACAGTAAGAAAAAAAAATAAAATTTACAAAAGACAAAATATAATGAGATACATCATGAGGGAATAGCATAGATAAGCATATCTCTTATGAAAGATTATCTCTGCAGCAGTACACATCTTAGTGCGTGCTTTTGGAAATTCAAGGTCTGGTGCAAATGGAATGGAATAATGAGTGTCCTATATTAAAGATTTTGAGCTGTTGCATATATCCACCAATGACTTACAATCATTTAATAGATAGATAGATAGATAGATAGATAGATAGATAATCCCACCTATAAAAATGTCCTAATAGCCCACACCCCGACACTTACCTGTAGGATTGTTCCAGAAGTATGGAAGGTAAATTTGTCTGAAGTATCTGCGCTACTGATTGACAATAGCAGGACTGACTATGTGTGATCTGGTTGTTAGTGAGTTTCTTTTTATTTTTAATTTTAATTTTAATTTTATTTTTAATTTGAGATGGAGTCCCAGTTTGTCACCCTCAGTAGAGTGCCGTGTCGTCACAACTCACAGCAACCTCAAACTCTTGGGCTTAAGCGATTCTCTTGCCTCAGCTTTCTAAGGAGCTGGGTCTACAGGCACCTGCCACAATGCCTGGCTATTTTTAGAGACAGGGTCTGGTTCTGGCTCAGGCTAGTCTTGAACCCATGAGCTCAGGCAATCCACCTTCCTCAGCCTCCTAGAGTGTTGAGAGATTACAGGCATGAGCCTCTGCACCCAGCCTGGTTATTGGTTTAATAATATGCCCTCTAACGAAAGAACATAGTTTTACCTATGTGGATATTGCAGGCACCAAACCTGTAAATGAGTCTTTGGAGTCTGACATAACCAAAATAAATAGCCAGCATTATCAAAGAACCCTTGTGAAAAGTATGTCAGTACATTAAAATCCAACATCTTTATTAAATACCTAGAAGCTACCTTGCTACTCAAAGCTACCTTGCTAATCAACAATGAGGATGATTTTAGCTAATGTCAAAAACATTCCTCTCATTAAAGTATGCCTAATCACTGAATTATGATTGTCCCCCCAAAATAAAACTTAAAATTGCTGAAGGGATAAAATATCTATTTCCATCTTGCCTAATTATCTGGGGTGTGAATATATCTGATTTCATAATTTAGGAACCTCCAAATGATTATCTGCAGCAAATTTCTTTTTATAATGTTGAAGGAAAAGTTTTCTGAATCTAGTAAAAATTGTTTTTTAATATCTGTATTCAAAGTGTTGGAAATTCATTTATGCAGAGTTTGCACATTAATCCTAAGCATTTTGTTGCTGTATCACAACCAGAGACTATGCAATTTTTTTTATTTTTCATTTCCATTATAATTCCTCAGTTTTCCTGATTAAAAAGTTCCTGCGTGTAAAGTTTCTTAAGCTCAATTTCTTCACATGACAAGCAGAATACACATTTCAGAAGCTTATAAATTTCCCCAAATACCAAGCAAGTTCGTTTGGCATGTTGTTTAATTCTACATAACTTTTTGTTGTGTTGAAACATCATAGAAGATAAATTAAGTCTTATTACAAAGCATGCATTCTTCTATTTCCATAGATACCTAACCATCAATCACTGTTCAGCAAGAATTAACAAATCTTTACCACATGAGCATGATGGACCTGGGCATTACAGGAAATCCAGCAGTGCTAAACTTACACCTCTTCTTCAAGGAACTTAATGAGTAGTATGAGAAGTAAAAATCAGTACATCAGAATATTTTTGACATACTAAATAATAGAGTTCTCTTATATTTTGTTTTTTTTGTAGGTATCTCCCACCATTTATCCCATCTTTCAAACTCATCTTTCATATTTAAATATTTAGCTAGGTGTAAATGATTATGATTTTTACCATCTCAATATGAGATGTGATGGAATTAATTAGAGGGGAAAAAATGCTTCCTAGTACTTCGATTTTCAAACGATTAATACTTGAGAGAATGCCAAAGATTGATGCATTTACAAAACATCAGGAAACATGCAGGAAACATCACTAGAAAGACCGAAACTTCATTGCTTCTAACTCTCATCCAGATTGGAATAATCTCCAGAATTAGAAGCAGGTGGAGGAGCCTGAATGGAACTAGCAAGGGCATAAATATTGATGCATCTCAGGGAAAAAAAATCAGCACTCTGTATGAAAAATAGCAAAATAATCAGAAGACATGTGCAATCAGAAAGCTAGAAACCTGTGCCTCATTTTCCAGAATAAGACTCATAGAGACAGCAGGACAATTTACCAGATAACATGGGTAGAAGAGCAAGCACATATCGCACACAGGCAGGCATGGTCTTAAACAGCTCACTGGGATTTCCTCTCCTTCACTGTACAAGAGCACAGATGGTGGCTACATACCTGAGTATGACATGGAGACAGCAGAGAGAGTAATTGACCTGGAATAGCTATATTGAAAAGGCCAAAGGATCCTAATTGGGCAATTGAACAAGGACTTAAGGACATGGTGAATATCTCAATGGACTCAAGTTTTGACACAAGAGACTTAGTACCTGATGACCCAACATCCACTAAAGTTTCTCCCATAGCTTTGTCATCAAGTCCCTTGGAATTTGGATAAGATTATGGGAAAAGGGACAGCATAAACCCTCACTGGGATTGCCTGTTGATCATCCAGTGACATAGGAGTGGTCAAAAGAGAAATTCACTAATTATAAGAGGTTTACTTTTTCTATATATGAAATTGTGGATTGATAGTCATAACCAGCACTCTTTCCTGTAAACTGGTAACTACTAACATTGTATCAGAGTTCAACACAAGTTATTGTTTGAGAGGAATCTGAGAAGTTTCACAAGGGTAAGTAAACCATAATTGGCCATTGGAGGACAGGTAGACAGAGTTTAGAAAACAGGTTGTCATGGAAAAGAAGTTCATATGTGAGGAACAGAAAGAGCAAAGAATGGAGGAGAAAATGGAGTCAACATTACACATCCCAGATTAAAGAGAGGAAATAGAACACATTTGATATAGAATAAAATGATATGATCCTATAATTCCTTTACTGGGTATATACCCAGATGACCAAAAATTACAGAACAACAAAGATATCTGTACCAGATTGTTTATAGCAGCCCAATTCATAATCGCTAAGTCATGGAAGAAGCCCAAGAGCCCATCGATACAC
>CAUYON010105246.1:0-13865 GCA_963573935.1 Arctocebus calabarensis
CAATGTGCTGGTTTTATATATGCTTTGAAATGTTTTCATCGAACTGGTTGACATAGCTTTCATGGCATTTTCTTAGTTATTGTGTACAGACATTTATATTCTACATTTAGTAAGTTTCACCTGTACCCTTCTAAGATGCACCCTAAGTGTGAACCCACCAATTACTCTCCCTCCGCCCATCTTCCCCCCTCCCCTACCCTCCCTTGCTCCTTTCCCCATATTCTTGTGCTGTAAGTGGGTTATAGCTTTCATATGAAAGCTATAAATTAGTTTCATAGCAACAAGTGATCCTATCTCAGGGTGGGCAAGGGACCTGAAGAGAAACTTCTCTGAAGAAGACAGGCACACAGCCTACAGACACGTGAAAAAATGCTCACCATCCTTAATCATCAGATAATTGCAAATCAAAACTACTTTGAGATATCATCTACCCAGTAAGATTAGCCCACATAACAAAATCCCAAAACCAGAGAAGCTGGCGTGGATGTGGAGAAAAGGGAACACTTCTACATTGCTGGTGGGAATGCAAACTAATATGGTCCTTTTGGAAAGATATCTGGAAAATACTTAGAAATCTAAAAATAGAACTGCCATTCAATCCTATAATTCCTCTACTAGGTATATATCCAGAAGACCAAAAATCACACTATGATAAAGAGATCTGTATCAGAATGTTTATTGTAGTCCAATTCATAATTGCTAAGTCATGGAGAAAGCCCAAGTGCCCATGGACCCACGAATAGATTAATAAATTGTGGTACATGTATACCATGGAATACTATGCAGACTTAAAGAAAGATGGAGACTTTACCTCTTTCATGTTTACATGGATGGAACTGGAACATATTCTTCTTAGCAAAGTACCCCAAGAATGGAAGAAAAAGTATACAATGTACTCACTCCTGCTTCTGATCCCAGTACGCTCCCCACCCTAGATGAGTTGACCTCTCCTAGAACCTTTCCTTCAAGAATTTATCACAATGGCTTGGCGCCTGTGGCTCAATGAGCTAAGGCGCCAGCCACATACACCTGAGCTGGCGGGTTCGAATCCAGCCCCCGGGCCCGCTAAAACAACAATGACGGCTGCAACCAAAAAAAAAAAAAAAAAAAAAAATGGCTGGGCATTGTGGCAGGTGCCTGTAGTCCCAGCCACTTGGGAGGCAGAGGCAGGAGACTCGCTTGAGCCCAGGAATTGGAGGTTGCTGTGAGCTGTGATGCCACAGCACTCTGTCCAGGGTGACAGCTTGAGGCTCTGTCTCAAAAAAAAAAAAAAAAGAAAAAGAAAAAAAGAATTTATCACAATATGCAGTTATGTGGATGATTATTTGATTAATGTCTTCCTCTCCCACTAGGCTGCACTCTCCATACAGGCAAGATCCTCTCATCTGTTTTGCTCACCATATGATTTCCTAATGCCTGGAACAGGTGCATCCCAGGTCCTCAATAAATGCTTGATGCATGAATAGATAACCTAGGTCTGGTCCATCCTTGGCAAATGTAATATTTGGGTCCACTCCCCAGCATTCCAGCACAGGGGACATTAGCATGCAAATTTCTATCCCTAATACAGCAAAGGTCTACTCTTGAATTTTATTCTCTAGAATTTAACAGCATTTTGATTACTTTATTTCATGAAGCTCTGTTCTCCAGAATGAAAGAAAATAATTATAGTCTCATCGTACTAAAGGGGACCAGTTATATCAAATGGACAGTTTAAACATTAGACTAATGTTAAGCAGTCAAGAAATGATGACTCAGCTCCCTGAAGCTTTCTGCTATTAGAAATTCTCTCCCTGCCTCAGAAACTTAGTTAAATTCCACCCAAATATTCATTCCAATAGATGAAGGAAGTTCCTCCTCCTCGCTTTCTGGGTACCATCCCTCTGACCAGCTGGGAGAAGAAGGTCAGCCGGCCGCAGGTGCCTCTTCCCTGTTCTGCACAAAGCTGTCTAGTTGATGCTTACCAGGATCTATTCTTTCTGAAATAAACCACCCTCCATTTCTGTGTTAATTGCTTTATTTAAACTGCTTTTTTGTCTCAACTTGTGTGCTTTTATCTTTGAAAAGACAACTTTATTTGAGAATAACAGTAAGGATGAACTTGGTGAATATTCAACACGCCATCAGCTAATGGTAACTGGTGCCACCAGTGCCAGGACTTCCCCGCCAGCAGCCATGGACCTTTGGGCTCCAGAGGAACTACAGAAGGAGGTGAAATCCATGGAATGTGCACCCTGAGCCACGCCTGGCCAGGGCCACAATCATCATGCCTCAGAAGCAGTGCCCCTCTCAACCCGCTTGGTGCTGTGTCCAGTCCAAGGTCCCCATTTAGAAGGTCACTCTTGCAGAGTGAGGCCCCCCCAACTCCTGCTGGCCTTCCTCTCCTCTCGTGGCTTCTGCCACCACCCCTTAATTCCTCCTGGCCAAAGCCTGTCTTCTCTTCCCCCACAGTACTCCTCACCCTTCACAGAGAGCCTCGAATGTCAGCAACTGGGACCAATGTGTGCGTCCTCCAGGGGAGTGACGCTCAGTCATCCTCGGTCTAATCTCCATCTCAGGGAGACGAGGGGGCCATTGCCCCTCAACCCTGGAGAAGCAGCCCTCACATCCATGAGGGCCAAACAGCTCTGATCCATCCAGAAAGAAAAAGACAAGAGAAATTAAGTATTTAAAGAGAAAGGTTATATCCTGTTTTTCAGAGCATAATGTACTTAATACTCACAAATATCTTCAATACGGACACACGCATGAAACTGATTCCATTCTTTATATTTAAGAGACACCCCATAGAAAAGAACTCTCATTGCCACTTAAATTTGTTTAACGTTCAATTTGTTAATCCTTTTACAAAACACAAATTTTAATAGAAATATAAAATGAATATAAAAATGTATGTATGTATAAACAATTATGCAAGTTTCATTTTTTAAAGCTTCGAAAATCAAATTGCTTATACATTCAAGCAATGGCAATAAACTTCAATTACTATAATTATTTAAGCTACAATTAAAAGTTTAGCTTCACCAAATTTTGAACACTTCAAAACACATGCAATGATTACAAAACCCTTAAAACTACTCGAAAATACCAACCCAATTCATTTCCTAATTATTTCTTTACCTGTAATGCCTTCCCAAGGTTGAAAATGCAGTGCGGTCATGCTTATTTCAAATACCTTCCCAGGATTGTGTAAATACCACGGATATGATTTTAAAATATTATACAATATTATACAAATGTCTATCAAGTGCAAAGGAAGAGGGAAGCTGGATCACTTCTGCCCCATCAGGAAAAGCAAACCCACCTGGGTTATTTCAGACATTAGGAATTTAACACAGGGATTTGGTTACAAAAACACTGGCGGAAAAAGAAGAGGGAGTTAATCCAGAGATTTAACAGCATCAGGGAGAGACCTGAAGAGCAAAAGGAAGGTGGCATTACCAGGGTGCACAACCGCGGCACGCCCAAGCGTCCAGGGCACCCGCCCTTGCCCCCACGCCGAGCCTGTGTGCCCCTCTCATACAGCCCTTCAGGCGGGACGTGTGCAGGCAGACACAGCCAGTAGGAGGAGCACAGCTCACTCTGCTCTGTGCACTGCAGTCAGCACAAAATTAAACACTCACCTGTGCAGTCACTCTCAGGCTCTAACTTCCTTTTAACTTTTCAAAAATACAACTATTTCAATGAGCTATAATTATCATTTTCTGGGTGATATTCACACTGCCAAAGGCATGCGGGAACCTCTCTCAGTCAACTCCTACTTCCTTTCAGTTAGCTCCATAGGTCCTTGAAATCATTCTTCTTTTGTTCCAGATCAACCCTGAGGTTTTCTCAAAGCAGGGGTTCAGGGGTTCTTCCCTCTGAGGGGTTCTGGCTCCTCATAGAGACCAAATTCTGGGCAGAAAGGGGGTGCACACACAAGAGAGTGAGGGCCAGCCTGCCCCCCACACCCCTCCCTCGTCCGGTGGGAGACTGGAGGGCCATGTCTTCAAACCCTGCATCCTTAACAGTGCTTCCACTCAACCATCGTGTTGTTCTAACCTCCTTTTCTTACAGGTGAGCTTTCGATGGCCACCAATTGTTTTTCCTGTCAGCTCCTTCTTTCCTCAGGGAAATGGAGGCTGAGAGAACCTATGTACCGTGTCCAGGGTGACATCCACAGCCAGCAGCTGGACGCTATTTGGTCTAATCCAAAGCTCATGTTCTATCACAGCATTTTGTGAATCAAAAGTGATAGTTCTGGTTGTCTGGTCATTTATTCCAGGTATCAGGACCCTCTGAGCAGAACTTGCCTGCCTGCCTCCTCCATCCTCTGCCACATGAGCTGACCTGATATGTCCCGCCCTTTCCAGACATGCTGCCAATGACGAGAAAAAAACATTCCTGTAATGGCATCCAAATGAGAAAGAGTGCTTTTATAAATTATTTGTATTCTTTCAAGAACTGTTCTCTCGATGCAATTACATTGGCTTCTGTTTCCAGATCAAGATCAAGATAAGGAGTAGAATGTAAGTGGACAGCCAAAGAAATCGTGTGGACCCCATAGGCCAGCAGGGCAATGGTGAACATGGAGCCAAACTTTGCCAAGCTCCAAGTTTCAGAATAAATGTCCTGCTCGTACCTCACAGAAGTGGCCTGGGGATCAAATTAGAGCCTGGCACCTGGAGCAGACCAACGACTCATAAAAGTTCAGCCATCCTCAGTGCATTGCTTCTTTCTGAACCAGCCAGGTTCTTGAGCACCTGCTATGTGCCCAGATTGGAGCCGCTGCCCCACTAACTATCGAAGCCAGAGCTGATCTCAGTTTCTGTAGAGAGAGGCACAAATTGACCATAAACAATTTCCTTCCATTCCTAATTTCTCAAGTATAGCCTACATTAGCTAAGCCAGCTCTGAGTGACTTAGTGAGTACAGCCAACTAGATAGAATGTTTAAAATATGATTTAAAAAAATATTATACACAATGTCTATCAAGTTCAAAAGCAGTGTTAGGTTATGGACTATATGAAAACCCAAGATTATACTATTGCATACATATCTATATGTACATATTAGAAGAAATATGTATATATGTTTCTTATAATTGACACATCTCCACCGTCCAGCCAAGTGCTCATGGAGAGATTAGCTTTTCACATTTCTAATGTGTAAAGGCAGCACAAGCATTAGAACTCCCTGGGAAGCCCCTCCATGAAAAAGAGGCTGGACAAACTGTACACATAAATATATGTTTCCCCCAACACTGTGGGTGTCGAGGGAGTTTGTCATCTGCCTGCCTCTGTGGATTAAAAAAAAAAGTTAACCAGTTTGATGAAAGTATTTCAAATTGTATATAAACCAGCACATTATATCCCATAATTGCATTAATGTACACAAGTTATGATTTAGATAAAACAAAACAAAAACAGTTTTTTACATAAAGTCAAACTCCCAATCCTATCCCATTTGTGGGAATAAAGTTCACATTCACATTATCCTCAGAGCACAGGAATCCTGATCCAGAAAAATTAAACTAGGAGACTGTCTGGGACCCGGAAAGCCCTGTGACCTAACAGAAGATAAATGACCCCATAAGGACATTATAAAGAAATTAGGGCCTAAAACAAATTGAGATAATTGACTCATGCACTCAACATTAAAACACTTTATTTCCTCTCATTCTAGAAACATTTACAAAAATTGAACACTTAAAAAATTGACCACAGACAAAGTAATCTCAAGAATCTCCATTAATACCCCAAGCTCAGTAACATTCAGAGCAAGCTCTCTAATCACAATAAAAACAATTAAAAATCAAGAACAAATAAAAAGTGAACCCATGTATTTGGGCAATAGAAACACTTTTTTTAAGTATTTCATGAGTTAAAGAATAAATCATTTTAAAAATTATAAAATACTGTATTTAGAAATGGATACTAAAGAAAATCATACATATATGGAACACAGGTGACAGAACTCAGAAGAAGAAAATTAGATCTATCAGAAAAGAAGAAAAATTAAAAAACTAATAATCTAAACGGTTCACGAAGTTATATAACTAATAAAATAAAATAAGAGGAAAGAACTAAGAAATGTGAGAACAGAAATGAATGAAATAAAAAAAGAAAGATAACTAAATGGATTTAATAGAACCAAGAACTCTTTACAGACTTATCAAATAGATAAGGCTCTTAAAATAAAGAGTCAATAATAAAAAAAAAAGGCACACATCAACAATACCAAATATGAAAGTGAAAAATAAATACCGGCATAGGAAATTTTAGAAGTTTGTCAAAGAATAGTATGCACAATGATGCTATAATAATTAAATGAAGTAGAAAATTTTTTTGAAAAATATATTTTAAAACATTACTCAAGAAGAATAAAAAACCTGAAAAGATCTGTAAGTCTTTTTAAATAATCAGTAATAAGAAAATTGAGTTGGTAATTTAAAAAAACTAACAATTAACAAAAGCAACAATCTTGCAAAATGGTACTTTTTTGAGGGAAAAGGGAGAAATGAACAGAGAAAGCACGGAGCATTTTTAGGGCAGAGAAAATTCTCTGTATGATACTACAATGGAGAAAACGTGCTATTACACATTGGTCCAAATCCATGTACACACCAAGAGAACCCTAACTGACTGTGCGTACTGGTTGGTGATGATGTACCAGGACAAGTACATCACTGTGACTCCTGTGCCACTGCGGACAGGACGGTGATGGTAGGAGAGCCTCGGGGGTATATGGAAAATCTCTATATTTTTGCTCAATATTAAAACTTAAAACTGCGCTAAATAATAGTCTATTTTAAAGAGGATAAAAGTAATAATCCTTGATAATTGTACTGTCATTTTACTGAAGCTTTGAAGAAAGATAATAAAAATCTTAAGTAAAACATTAGCAAACTAAATCCACCAAAGTTCTGAAATTGTTTGCTTTAAATGTAAGGTTTGTTCTCAGAATGAAATGCTGGTTTAACTTAAGAAAATCTGTTAATGTAGGAACCAGCTTAAAATATTAAAAGAGAAAATATATATAATTGTCTCAATAGCTATAGGAAATGCAGTTAGCAACTTTAAAACGCATTAATAAGTAGAAAATAAATTGTTGACAAGATAAGGCTCATGACATCATAAAATGTGTCCTCTAAAAGGTGACAAAAACATTATATTTAGGCTCGGTGCCTGTAGCACAGCCACATACACGGAATATGGTGAGTTCAAACCTGGCCTGGGCCAGCTAAACAACAAAAAATAGCCTGGCTTTGTGGCAGGCGCCTGTAGTCCCAGCTACTTGGGAAGCTGAGGCAAGCAAATCGCTTAAGCCCAAGACTTGGAGGTTGCTGTGAGCTGTGATGCAATAGCACTCTACCGAGGGCAACATAATGAGACTTTGTCTCAAAAATTAAAAAAAATATATATATATATACTTAAAGATGAAACATGAGAAGTGTTACTTCACCATAAAGAAAAATTTAAGGATTCTCAGTATCATCTCTTCTATTTAACTCAGCGATTTTGAACTTTTTGTGTGTGTGTGTGTGGTTTTTGGCTGGGGCTGGGTTTGAACCCGCCACCTCCAGCATATGGGGCTGGTGCCCTACTCCTTTGAGCCACAGGTGCCACCCTGAACCTTTCTTTATTTCCCAGCACACTTGAAACTGTAGTTAAACTTCTATGCCACACTTCAATTATGTTGATCAAAAAAACAATAAAAGAAAGAATATATTTACTGTGCTTTGAACTTCTTTCAAAAACAATTTAGTTAATGGTCTTTCAGAATGTTTGCAGAGATGTTACCTAAGATCCTCCATGGAACGCAGCATGCCGCAGACCACTGGCTGGAAATCACTAATTTAACCCAAGGTTTTAGCCAACACATTAAGGCAAGAATAAATGTAAACGGAGGGGAGGGGGGACATGGGAGGAGGGACGGCATTCGTGGGGAACCTCACCTAATGTGCACGATGCAATGGTACATTTCAAAACTATTAAGAAATGAGTATAATTGTGATGGATGTGTGACTTAGTTCAATGTAAGCATTTCACATTGTATGTTGAAGCAGTATCCTGAATCCCATAAATGCATCAATGTACAAAGTTATGATTTAATAAAAAACAATTAAAAAAAGAATAAATGTAAAACATGTAAGGGTTGAAAAGAAAGAAACAATCTTGCTGTTAATTGCAGACAATATGATCATTTACACATGTATTTGCTTTCTGTTGTTGGGTTAACACATTGCCACACATTTAGCAACTTCAAGCAACACACACCTAATATGTGTGTAGGTCAGATGTATAGGTCAGAAGGTTTTTTGTTTTTTTTTTTTGAGACAGAGCTTCAAGCTGTCACCCTGGATAGAGTGCTGTGACATCACAGCTCACAGCAACCTCCAATTCCTGGGCTTAAGCGAGTCTCTTGCCTCCGCCTCCCAGATAGCTGGGACTACAGGCGCCTGCCACAACGCCCGGCCATTTTTTGGTTGCAGCCGTCATTGTTGTTTGGCGGGCCGGGCTCAGCCAAACCCGCCAGCTCAGGTGTACATGGCTGGCTTCTTAGCCCTTTGAGCCACAGGTACCGAGCCCAGAAGGCTGTTTTTGCTCAGGGTCTCAAGAGGTCAAAACCAAGGTAAAGCCCTGCTTCTTTTCTCAGCAGGAGCCCAGGGTCTTCTCCTAAACTCACGTGGTCTCACATGGTTGTTGGCACAATTCAGTTCCTTGGGGTCTTAAGACTGAGGTTTCCATTTTCTTTTTTCTTCCCCTGCTTTTTATTAGATCATAACTGTGTACATTAGTGCATTTATGGGGTAAATGTGCTGATTTGATATGCAATGTGGAATGCTTCCATCAAACTGATTAACATAACCATCACCTCACTTATTTGTTGGGGTAAGACATTTATACTCTATTGTTAATAGTTTTGAAATGTACCATTGCATGCCTGGGGGCTGCTCTCAGTCTTGGAAGCTGCCTGCAGTGCCCTGCAGGTGGTGTACATCGTGACAGCTACTTACTCAAAGCCACCAGAAGAGTCTCTTCTTTCAGTCATCCAGGACTGAGTCACATATAACGTAATAATGGGAGAAAGATGGTCCCATCATATTTTCAGGTCCTGTCCACATTCAAGGGAAGGAGGTTTTATAGAGGGTGTATGTTTTCTGGGGCCAAAGATTTTTGCCTAGTTGAACATAGAAAATCCAAGAGAATTTTCACAACTATTATAAATGATGTTTAACCGGGTTACCAAATATAAGATCAACAGACAAAAAACAAAAGTATTTAGTTAGAATCAACTAATGAAAAATGTAATGGAAAAGAAGATTCCAATCTGGATGTTACACAAAACAAAACAAAACCATCTGTGACCTAACTAGGAAAGACTGTAACAAAAGTAATAACCCAGAGGAAATTATAAAACTAATAAAGGACCTGAAAGAAAACCTCATAAATGCAGCTATTTCACACAATCATGAAGGCTAAAACTTAATAGCTTAAATAAGTCCCTTCTCTCCAAATTTATCAACAGATACCAGCAATTCCAATCAAAGTCCCAGCAGGTTGTTTTCACAGGACTTGTCAAGTCCATGCTCAAGTTAAAAGTGAGAAATAAGCCAGGTGCAGTGGTTCACACCTGTAATCCTAGCATGCTGGGAAGCCAGTGGGAGAATTGCTTCAGACCAGCCTGAGCAAGAATGATACCCCCCCCATCTCTACTAAAAATAGAAAATTAGCCCAGGGTTGCAGTGGGCACCTGTAGTCCCAGCTACTCAGAAGGCTGAGGCAAGAGGATCGCTTGAGCCCAAGAGTTTGATGCCAGGGCACTCTTGCCTGGGGAACGGAGTGAGACTCTGCCTCCAAAAAACTGAAATGAAATGAAAATGAGAAATAAAAGAAAAAGAACTAAGAAAAAATTAAAGAAATATGAAGAAGAGGAGGAGAAGCAGGGGGAGGTGGAGACTCCCAGATACTGCGACTCATTATGAAGGCTGGGGCGTTAGGAGGACAAACAGCATGGAATGGCCCAGACAGACCACGGGACACATCTCCACACAGTTCCTCACTCAGGTGCCACCGCCACTGTTTACCTATTACACACACACATTCACCTCCAATTGCCCAATTTAACTTTGCCATAACAGGTACATCTGATGCAAATTCTGCTTTAAGCATGGCTGACCCCTTTAGGCAAGTTACCCTGTGTCACTTCAATTGCCTCATCTATAAATACTCCTGCCACGGTGACCTGCACACGCTGCTCGGCACAGCCGGCAGTGAGCAAAGGCGAATGGCGGCTGGGCTGTTACTGTCGTGCTGTTGGTATTATTCTTGTCACTGCCAATATTTCTTCATAGCTACACTGTGATCTGAGGGGAACCTAACCACAGCTGAGCAAAACCCGTCTTAGTCGGGGTCCTCCAGACAAACCCATAGGCAGGAGGAGATTTGAGGACTTGGTTCATGGACCACAGAAGCTGAGAAGTCTCGAGATGTACCTTCAGCAAGCTAGAGGCCGGGGAAAGCCAGTGGGCAGTTCAATCCACGCCCACAGGCCTGAGAACCAGGGCAGGGGAAGGCATCGCTCTCAGTCTGAGTCCAAAGGCCCAGGAGTCCAGAGTTGATGCTTGAGGGCAGGAGAAGACGGACGCCCTGACTCACGCAGAGAGTAAATTCTCCCTTCCGCTGCCCTTGCTCCTGCTGGGCTTCAACAGCCCGGCTGGATGGCGCCCAGGCACCTCGGTCCTTCTTCACTTGGTCCACCAACTCGAAATGCTCGTTCCTTTCAGAAACACCCCGCAGATCCACCCAGAAGGAATGTTTCCAGTGATCGGGGAAACCCTTAGCTCCACCAAGGTACCATATAAAACTACCCACCACAAATGCCAAAGCTGAACTGAATGCGGGACAGCTAAACAGAATTTGCTGTCAGACATAAAAAACTCCCCTGCGTTTTCTAAGTTCACCGTCATGTTAATAAATGTTGAACATCTCTACCAAGTGAAGTTATCCAGAGTTGTGTTCTATCTGCCTGTGATGAACAGGCTAGTCCAGGCCGTCTCCTTTGTTCCTTGCAAGGCAATTATTACAGGTGTTCCTCCCATCCCTCAGACACCTGCCGGTGTGTGAGCCATGGGAGTCAGGGATGCCCTTACAGACGCAAGTCTCCCTAACAGGAGCCAACACAAACCATGACGCGGGGACCAGCCGGGGCCCCTCCGGCACCTGTGTTCTCCTCTGCTGCCCACAGGCCTCATAGGTCTGTTCTGGTAGCTGGGACCCTGCCACCAGTCCTTACACACCTAATGACATTCATGTCCTGGCAGACGGTCCCTTTTACATCCAGTTTTGCATGTATAGTTTTAAAATACAAAAGGGTACAAGTTGCAACACAGAATCAATGTTTTAATTCCTATGGCACTGAACTCCTCAGGGAAAATCATGCACTGGGAAACAATGGAGTAAATACTTGGTAACCTGTGCTGTGAAGGAAATGGGGGGATTTTACACTGTAGCTATTTTCAAATACGTTTCAGTCTTGTTTTATATTGATAAGGTACTCCCTCCCCCCTCCCCTAAGTGTACTTGCATGGTGTCTAAGAGCAGTTAGCACGTCAGTGTCTTAAACCACATGCAGTGGGAGGGCACCAACTGGAAGGCGGCGCCAGGGGTCTTTCTGGGGTGATGGATGAGATTGTGTCTTCACTGAGGTTGTAGATACACAGATTATCCGTTGGTAAAACTCATCGAACTGCACACTTAAAGTTCGGGCATTTCTCCATTGGTACTAACTAAATTATTTTAACAGATCACAGGTATAGAGACAAAAAAGAAAAATTGAACACAGGTCAGAAGTAAATCGAACACAAGCTCTAAGGGGTTACACCTTTCTGGACTCATTTCGTTACGTGATAGAAGAAAATCTTGAAATATTAAGCAAGTTAATCTCAACTCTGGAGGAGTTTACTAAAATTTGCTACTGAGGGGAAGTGATTTGGAGACCTGTGAGTTGCAAAAAGGAGCCAGGTGAGAACTAGGCCTTTGGTGGGAGTAAACTACATAATTACAGGGTCCATGTCGTAACTCTCTGTCCATTCAGAGTGGCTCTGCCCCGATGAGTTCCTAGCCCTTCAGGAATATGCTTCAGCTCCTAAGAGACCTCCATTTTTAATCATCATATTCCCAGAACCTCTGGGGTTACCCCTGTGAGCCAAAACACAATTAGATGTATTCCCAGATGGCTGAACAAGAACATTATAGGTTACTGACTGGCAGCTTGCTGGGGGGCTACTGGGATGTCTCAGGAGTACGCCCCCCACCCCTCCCCCGGCTCTGTGTCCAAAGTTTTAATCAACAGTTTGGATAAGGGCGCAAAAAATGTGTTCACCAGACGTTCAGAAGCCACGTACCCAGCTCCCAATTCATATCACCTCCTCAGAGAAGATGACCAGGCCCAAGCCAATAAAGTTAAACTAGGATAATGTACAAAGATAAACTGCTACTAGGTCAAAGAGGCCAACAGACAAATATAGGTACGGGTAGGGGTGGGGAACCTGACCCGACAGAAGTTTCTGACAAAAAGTCCTGCAGTTGGAATTGGTCGCACAAGCAATTATGAGCCAGTGGCACGGTGCAGTTGGAGGAGTGGGGGGCAGTGAGAGGCCACTGCGGGCAGCCCGAGCAGCTCCTCCAGCTCGGCATGCTGCCTGGTGACAGTGGCACTGGCACCGGACAAGCTGCAGAGGGGCGTTGGGACAGTGGGTACAAACACCTCGTCCTGGACCAACCGTCCCGGCTTGCCCGGGGCTGAGGTTTCTAGACCCTAGAACTTTCACTTTTACCACCTGAAATAGGCAGGATAGTCTCTGGCAAAGCAGGGTAAGCTGGGTAGAGGTGAGACGGGGCTGAGAACCTGGATGCAGACACGCACTTCCCAGTGCTGGAGGGGCTCTGTAGTCGCCCAGGAGGGGACCAGAGCAACTGCAGACGGTGCCCAGACGCAGAGCTGGGCGCAGGGTAAGGATGGCTCCGAGGGGGAGCAGCACGAGAGGGTCTGCGTGAAGCAGTAGCATTCCACATTCCCGTTCCTGGGAGGACCCCTGTATACACACACACACACACACACACACACACACACACACACACACCCCCCAGAAAGTCCACCACGGACTATTCAGTAATTCTCGTCTATATTCAGTAATGCTTGTAAAGGAATCCACAGCACGTTAATCACCACAGTGGTCTGTTTTGAAAATGGTTGCTGTGTGTAGAAACATACGAGCCGTTCCTTCTGCAGAGAAACCTCGGCCCCCAGGTCCCCTGCAGACTCCCTGATCCCCCCACCCTCCCACCCATTCAGTGTACAGTTCTTAGGGGAAAGGTGAGGCCCAGATGATGCCCAGGATTCGTGGCCACTCCAAAGTGCTATAGTTTACCATTGCTGTACATATTTTTCCACATGATGTGTATTTTTTTCCTCTGATACTTACATTTACGTAAGAGGACTATCTTTGGTGTCCTTGAAGCTGACATCAAGCCAGGGCCTGAAAACACAGCACTTTGGGAGGCCAAGGCAGAAGGATAACTGAGGCCTGGAGTTTGAGATCAGCCTGGGCAACAGAGTAAGACCCCATCTCTACAAAAAATAAAAAAAAAACCACTTAGCCGGGTGTCGTGGTACATACCTGCAGTCCCAGCCACTCCGGAGTCTGAGGGAGAGGATCACTTGAGCCCAGGGTTTTGAGTGCAGTGAACTGGGATTGTGCCACTGCACTCTAGCCTGGGTGACAGAGTGAGACCTTATCTCAAATAAAGGTAGAGTATTAATGTCTTTATAGAGTGATCAAGGAAATGCCATGAAGGATATCTGTAACAGTATGATCAAAA
>CAUYON010105250.1:0-12674 GCA_963573935.1 Arctocebus calabarensis
AGTTTCATAGTTCTCTTTATAGAGATCTTTCACATCCTTTGTTAGGTAAACTCCCAAATATTTCATCTTTTTTGGCTCTACTGTGAAAGGAATAGAGTCCTTGACTGTTTTTTCGGCCTGGCTATTGTTGGTATATATAAATGTTGGTATTTTAATGGGGATTGTATTGAATCTGTAGATTGCATTGAGGAGTATAGACATTTTAACAATGTTGATTCTTGCCAGCCAAAACACGGTATGTTCTTCCATTTGTTAATGTCTTCAGCAATTTTTTTTTAGGGTTTAATAATTCTCTTTGTAGAGGTTCTTCACCTCTTTTGTTAGGTATATGTACTTTACCAGACTTTAGATTATATTACAAATCTATAGCAATCAAAACAGTATAGTATTGGCATAGAAATAGAAACATAGACATATGGAACTGAACAGAAAATCAAGAGATGAAACCAGTCTGTTACAGCCATCTCATCTTGGATAAACCAAACAAAAGCATACTCTAGGAAAAAGGCTCCCTATTCAATAAATGGTGGTGGGCGAACTGGATAACCACATGTAAAAGACTGAAACTGGACCTGCACCTTTCACTACTCTAAAAATTGGCTCAAAATGGATAAAATATTTAAATCTAAGAGGCAAAATGATAAAAATCCTAGGAGAAAATGTTGGAAAAACTCTTGAGGATATCGGCCTGGGAAAGATTTTATAAAGAATATTTCAGTGGCAAACACAACAATAAAAATAAGCAAATGGGTCTAAATTAAACTGAAAAGCTTCTACACATCTAAGGGCACAACAATTAAAACAAATAGACAGCGTTCAGAATGGGAAAAGATATTTGCATATTACAAATCTGACAAAGGCTTGATAACTAAGATCTACAGAGAGCTTATGTTAATAATCAACAACAAAAAAGGCAAACATTCCCATCTATCACTGGGTAAGAGACTGAATAGAACTTTCTCAGAAGAAGATAGACAAATGCCTAACAAATATATGAAAAATGTTCATTGTCCCTAATCATGGAGAAAAGTAAATCAAAATCACCCTGAGATACCACCTATCACAAAGTCCCAAACTTGCAGATGCTGGTGTGGATGTCGAGAAAGTAGAACACTTTTACACTGTTGGTGGGACTTAAAACTACTGCAGCCTCTTTGGAAGGAAGTTTGGAGAACTCAAATTAGACTTGCCTTTGGTCCTACAATCCCATTACTAGGCATCTACTTGGAAGAAAAAAAAAATCATCTTATCATAAGGACATTTGCACTAGTTTCATTATCATAGCTCAATTTATAATCACCAAGATGGGGAAACAACCTAAATGCCCATCGACCCATGAATGGATTAACACATTGTGGTATATGTATACCATGGAATACTATTCAGCTATAAAAAAGATGGAGACTTTACATCTTTTGTATTAACCTGGAGGGATGGAGTTGGAGCACATTTTTCTTAGTAAAGTATCAAAAGAATGGAAAAGCAAATATCCAATGTACACAATACTAATATGAAGCCAGTAGATGATCTAACACATGCCTACATAAGAGAAAATCTCAATTCAATTCAAGTTGGGGCAAGGGGGGATAAGAAAGGAGGAGAGAGAGGTGAGGAGGGGATTGTTGTACTCCCATTTAATGGGCACAATGTAAGGGTATTGGCACTCGTTTTGGGTGCAGGACACAACTATAAGAGGGGCTCTACCTAACATACACAAGTATTGGTTTTTTGTTTTTTTTTTTTATTGAGTCAAATACACAAAGATCATGAATACATTTATGCATATGTGAGATACAATGTGTTTTGTTTTTTTTTTTGTACAATCTGACCTGGTTTCCTCAAACTAATTAATATAGCTTTTACCTCATTTACTTGATTATTGTGTTAAGACATTTATGTTCTACGCTTGACAGATTTGATGTGTACCCTTGCAATATGCTCCATAGGTGTGGTCCCGCCTTTTACCCTCCTTCTATTAAACCTCCCCTCTCCCCTCCCTTCCCACTCCATTTCTCTATTGTAACCTAGTTTTTTGTACCCTCACATTAAACTGAAATAAAAAAGAAATATTTTACAGTAATAAACACAAAGCCTCCTAATATTTTGTTAAATATAAGGATGGATGAACATATTCTCTTTTTTAAAAAACACAATATAACTCCTGGGTATGTAACCAGTTGGGCCCTATACTGGGCTCTTCTAGGGACAGTATTAAAATGTATGCATTCAAGATAAAAGAAGCAACATCAACACAAGGCACAAATTATTAATAGATGGTGTGTGGATATTTAATTTTTATTTAAACTAAGAGTATAAATAACATCTGGTTAATTATAATATAAATAGCAAGCAAACTCTGAGGCAAACAGTCTGGATTCTAGCCCACAGCTGCCCCCTATGGCTGTGTGACATTATGCAAGTCATTCAATCTCTCTGTGGCTCCTCCACACAGGGATACGGGGAATGGAAGCCTGAGTATAAAAAGAGTAAGAAATGAGGTAAAACCTTTGATAATCAAGAACTTGGACATTTCTCTAAATGGATAAATGTGAATGTCAAATTGTTTGAACATTTAGATACTATTGAATACAATTCACATAGGGATGCTGAATATTTTTTTGAAATATCTTTATTTATGATATGCTATGAATTACAATTTTTTACAACTATTTAAGAATTTAAAATTTTATATGTCAGATTTAAATAGCCAAGGAGGTACATAGTTTTTCAAATTATTTTAAGGAATAAAGAAAACCCTAACCTTTGAAGATCATGGATATAAATTCCTCACTTCCTAACTTGTTTGGAAACTAAAGATTAGTTTTTGTATATAATTATGACTGCTATAACACAAAGTATATTAAAATGCTATGTTATCTTTATTAAAAATTAATATAAATTATTCTTAACACCTACAATAGCAATTTCCTATTGAGATCTGACACAAACTTATATGAAACCACAAATAAACTGATGATTGTATTCAGTCTCAAATGTAGAAAGGCAACATCAGAAATTTAAGATTCTGAAACATCTCAAAAAATTTCGACAAAAGGAAATTGTATATTTAACAGATTTAAAGCAATCATTTTGACTTTGTATTCTACTTAAAACTTCAGAGCAATCAAATTATGCATCATTTGCAAGCTCCACATGAATGATTCAGCACATTTTCCTGTCAGCTCCTTTCTAAAACTTATATATTAATGACAGCCTAAAAATTGATGAATCATGGATAATGGAAAAATTGTCTTTTCACTAGAAAAGAAAAACAATACTTCAAACAACAAGCTTTTTTGAGAGGATGTTGATGATTCACTAACATCACTTCCATCCTGAAAGAAATTTTTATTTCTCTGTATCAAAAGGGTGGATACATTCCAAACAGAAGAAAAAAAAAAAAAAGAGGAAGATGGGGTCACACAAAGGTCAAACCATAAACTTCTCTGGGTCTGCCTCAAATGTAAGGGCAGTTTGATTGTGTTTTTAAAAAGAAAGGAGGAAAATAGACTTCCTACTAAGAGTGGTTACATTTGAGGAAAGTAAAATTAAACAGGTTTACTAGAGAAAATTTTCTCATTTCCTTCCATTTATTTCTGAATCTTTTAAAATAAGTTATCCATATATTTTGTGAATAAAATGACAAGAAAAATAATCTTAACACAAAATAGGGGAGGAAGGTTGTCCAAATTTCATGGTTTATAAAGTTCCTCACTTTTCTCAACTGATCTATATAACAGTCTTATTTCAAGTATTATTATCTCTAGTTTATGGATAAGAATACAGATCAGAGAGGCAGACTGATTCCCCTAAGGATATATAGCCAGTAAGTTTAAATCTTAGTCTATCATGATCAAATTTAGGAGTTTTCTCTTTAACAGAACAGAAAACCCACTTTCAAAATGGAAAAACAGGGCTATTACTCAATATCTCAGTGCCTTCCCAAGGTTTTTCAACCTATATTTCAATCCCTGCTGCTCTGATCTGGTATTCAAGAGTATCATTCATGTTACGCATCCAGGTAAGAGTGTGAAACCAAAGTGAGATCTCATCTATACTCAGATTTTAAGAAATAGGGCAATATTATAACAATAACTTCATCACTTGTCCAATCATTTAAAAGTACTTGGAATTTCTCTGTGAAGTCTGTAATATACAGTGAAACAAGAAAAATCTTTAGGAAATCAGTTTTCCTGACATTATCTTTATTTAATAAATCATAGTAATTAGAAATAGTAAGGCTTTTGTTTTATACTCTGGTCATTTTACTTTCCTGCTATTTTTAGAGACTTCACTATCTGAAATATTCAATGAATTATTCATAGCTATGAGGAAATAGCCTTTTGGTTGGTATTTTAAAACAATGACAGATTCCAGAACATTTGCTGCAATCAAGAATGTCGGCTGTGGGTAGGGTGGCAGAATTGTCACCAATTTCTAGTCCACTCTCAATAACTGGGAAGCGAGCATGTCATTTTGTCAGGGAGATATTTCAACTCCCAATATAATTGGCATTAAAGAAACTATAGGGGCCTATTACTTTAGAGGTGGGTTAATTATGATCCTCATTTCAACTTTTGTGCTCACTCATAGTATTCTCATTCTAAAATCAAATTCTTTTCAGTCACCTGATATTGCAATTTTTAAGCTTTAAAAATGGACATACCTGTCAGGAGAGAATGCTGCTATAAGAAAGTGATCAACTGGAAGATAGTTCTCCAAATTATATGGCACCCATCTTACTAATTATTCTCTAGCAAGCACCTGTAATTATGATATGAAAAGAAATGTGATGTCTCACATAAGTTATGTGTCTTATGTCTGTGTCCAGGCAACCTTCTGCACTCTAATGAGCTCTGCTATGAGACAAAAAAGAGTGAAGGAAGTAGAGTGTGGAAGAATCCTGGGGAGAGGCATGTGGTGATTACTAGGGTGTTGATTACTAGGGTGAAAACCTGAAAAGGTCTTGGTTGAAATATTATGCTGGTTTCCAAATCAAAATTATTAAAGATTTTTAAAAAGTCTTTTAAAAAATATGATAAATTAGAGTCCTTAAAATGATGAAGAGAGAAAAGAAGGAAGAAGAAAAAACAGTGTGGGGGGGGATCATTTTAGAGTTAACCTTCAAAGATCACATGAATCATTAAGACAGACAAGACAAAAGTCATAGTTTTACTTTACCTTGAGAAAGTGACTGCATCATTCAGGACTTCAGTTTTCCTCACTTCTGAAACAAGGACACCACAGAAAGTTAGTGAATTGATTAAATAAAGATATGTCAGCTGAGTGTCTGGCAAATCAGTAAGTGTTAGGAGAAATCACTAAATATTTATTAATTTTCTTTTTTCTATCCTCACTAAAAACCATCCTCCAAGGCCTGAGAGCTCATACAATTTTCATTTTTTTCATTTTATTTTAAAAATAATCCCTGGATTACATAAGCCTCTTTGGGAAGTTCTTGTCCCCATCCCTTCATCATTTTGGTTGTAGTTTATTTTTGTAGCTTCCAAAATATAAATAAGTACCATTCCTTTTTAGGAGCTTTGGAAAGGAAGACCCAAAAGCCTTTCTTACTAAGTTCCAAGATCTTCAGACTTATTGGGCCAACTTTATAGGCATTCTAACACCATAAAAAGAATTGTCAATTTTTATCAACATACAGCTCTTGAATATTCTCCCTAAATTAAATCCACCAGTGGTAAATTGTATCAACCACTTTCAAAGTAATGTTCAATTTTCCTTTTTATTTATCAAATGCTATAAGATTACATATAATGCGATAAGTGAAGTACTAGGAAGTAGGAAGAACTAGGTCAAAGGGTCAATACAATGCTACTTTAGGAAAGAAAACAATGATAACTCTGTTTTCTCTAATACCAAAATCACTACTATTGTTTTTCTATGGATAGATCTTGGTCTCCGAATCCAGATGGAATCAATTTCAACTTCCAAGTCTCCTACTTACTAGTTGTGGAATGAATAGCAAAGTTTTAACTTCTGAGTCCTCATTCCTATGTCACAGATACTTAATAATCTGTGTAGGTCACAACGTGAACTTTAAATAAACTAATTGAACAACGTGGACATTGCAGACACAGAAATGTGGTAATTTTTCAATGAATGTTAACTCATTTATAAAATTTCACTATATCCCAATATTAATTCCTCCTTTGCCTGAAAAAAAATAAAGAATGAAAAAGTATAAATTACTGAGATCAGAATGGTTTGGTAGCCTTAAAGATTTTGAATATAAAGATGAAAATTAAATAGACTTTCAAACCTCTTGTATATACTTCCTTTCCCTTCTCTATTTTTCGTAATGTCATGCATTATTTTTATCATTGTATGTAGACTTTCAATTCTCATAATATTAATTTGCCCCTCTGAGTAGGTGAGTTCTCACTGAGTCAATAAAACGCTGCATTTCTCTCACATACTCATATGGTGTAGATAGCGTACAGAGCAAATACACTGGTATTTGCTTCTGGACGCATATGAAATAAATACACGCATATATATTTGCACTAATATTTAAGTTATTCATATATATGGATCTATTGAAGGTTTCAAAGTGTGTTTTAAATGTGAATGAATGGTTTCGAAATGAGGCTAAGGGAAAAAAAGATAGAAATGACTTTATTTTACAACATAGAATAAGGGCAGCACCTATGGCTCAGTGAGTAGGGCGCCGGCCCCATATACTGGGGCCTGCGAGTTCAAACCCCGCCTGGCCAAACTGCTTCAAAAAATAGCCGGGCGTGGTGGCGGGCGCCTTTCGTCCCAGCTACTGGGAGGCTGAGGCAAAGAGAATCACATGAGCCCAGAAGCTGGTGGTTGCTGTGAGCTGTGTGATGCCATGGCACTCTATGGAGGGCGATAAAGTGAGACTCTGTCTCTACAAAAAAAAAAAAAAAAAAATACATTATAGAATAAAAAATCTGTTTAGACCTAAAAAGCATCTTAGTGAACATATTGTTCGATCTCATTTTCAGCTGAGGAAACGAAAGTCCTCATAAATAAAATGGTTTGCTCTGATTACTGAAGTTGTAAGTATGCCTAGATCTGTAATTCTGAGAGTTAGAGTCCTTTAATAGGAAGGAGAAGGAGAAAAATAAAACTAAGGAGTCATTATAAAGTTCATCTGTGGAGCTGTTTTTTTTTTTTATTTATTTTTATTTTTTGTAGAGATGGAGTTTCACTTTATCATCCATGGTAGAGTGCTGTGGCATAACACAGCTCACAGCAACCTCCAGCTCCTGGGCTTAGGTGATTCCCTTGCCTCAGCCTCCCAAGTAGCTGGAACTACAGGTGCCTGCCACAACGCCTGGCTATTTTGTTGTTGTTGTTGTTGTTGCAGTTTGTCCAGGGCCAGATTTGAACCGTCCACCCTTGGAATATGGGGCCAGCGTCCTGCCCACTGAGCCACAGATGCCACCCCATCTGCAGACCACACCTATGAGGCATACTGCAGGTACAAGTTGGATCTATCAGGTGTAGAACACAAATGTCTTAACCCTGTAATTGGGTAAATGAGGTTAAGGCTAATTAGTAGGATGTAAGCACTCCAATTTGTATAAATAATAAACACATTGACTCCCATAAAGGCATAAATGTACTCATGATCTATGTATACATAATTTAATAAAAATGAAAGAAATTAAAAAAAAAAAGAAAAACGTAGGTTCTTTGCTTTTATCTTTAAACCATGTGGATGTCCTGTTTGGGGGAAATATCATTTGGCCAAGTCATGTTTTGAGGTGTGGATCACGTCCTAACACAAGTTTAAAAGGATTGAATAATTTCTACCTCAAATTCTGACACATAGTTAGCCATTCAAGGTTCATGCCAGCACTTTTCAATTCTAAAAGAGTAATACTAAGACCAAAGGCAATTAAGATGTTGTTCATAGTGGTGTTGAGTCCTATAGGGGAAGTAGAAAATTTCCAGTGACAGAAGGGCATAGAGGGACACGTCCATAGCGCTCTCCAGCCTGGATCCTGCACTGCAGCCTCCTCCGTGTGAGCCCTTTAGGGAACTTGCCTGCAGGCATCTTCATTCAGATTTGCAAGTTACCCACTATCCTTCCAGTGAGTTCTCATGGTTAATAATCTCAGTTGCACACAAGAATAAGAATTAACTCTAATATATTTAGTTCATCTTGATAGACGATACTTTTCAAAGGTAAGTATTTTTTCTAAAGTTCATACAGTAGGCTTTTTTTTCTTAGTTCTCTGTCAAATTGATACAATAACAGTTATCTATCATAAAATTTTTAAATGATAGTGAATGTAATACACCCAGAACAGTGCCTGGGCTACAGTAAGTGTTAGATAAATGTTTGCTACAGTTATTCACCATCTTGGGGAAATTTTTAGCTTTGGGGGAAATTGGAAGGGGATACGACAGAGGCTCCAATCAGAAAGCGCATTAAATGGAAGTCAGCCACGGACATGGAGTCTACAGGGCCGTGGTGTTCATCTTACCTACCTTTATTTAAGTGTCTCAGTTAGATTATCAAATCTTTATGGTCAGGAAATGTATATTGTTGTTTTTCTGTTCACAGCTTTCTCTGGAAGTGTCTATAAGGATTCTGATGTCTTCCTTGCCTATGATTTAGTGAGTAGCAAGTCCACATCCAAAAAGAATAGAGAAGCTCTCTATATGTCTATCTTAACTTTTATTATGAATGTGTATATTGACATGATTGAATAATACTTCCCTCTTTGCTGCAGTTTTCAGTCTGATTTTTCACCTTTATTGATTTCTTCTCGGGTAACAATACACTTCCTGAGGCCATTCAAATCTTACATAAATAATATAAACATTCTGAACTATGTTTTACATCAATCCGATGAAATCAGACTTTCATTCCCTGTCCTTGTCACACTGTAATGAAAATATTTTCAACAAATAACTTCCCATTTTCTAGTCAAATCAATATCTTCCCGCCTTATTTCTATGAAATTTGGATACTATTTATTTTCACCTCTTTGACACATATTTTTGCCTCTCAGCTTCTGTGACCCGTGGAGTTCTTCCTATCTTTTCACAGTACTGTCATCTTTGAAAACTAAAGGTTTTTATCTTCCCAGAATTTGAACATTGTAACTTAATCTCCCAAGTGATCATATCTAAAGGTGGGCCTTTAGGAGGTGATTAGAACATGTGGGCAAAGCCCTTACAAATGCAATTAACGCCCTTATCAAAAAGGCCCCAGAACATTCCCTCACCCTTCCTGTCACGTGAGCCAATAACGAGAAGATGCCATCTGTGAACCAAGAAGCAGGCCCTCACCAGACAAGTGCTCCCCCAGTCAGAGCCTTGACCATGGACTTCCTAGCCTGGAGAACTGTGAGAAATGAATTTCTGTTGGTCATACGTCATCAAATCTATGCTATTTTGTTATAGCATCTTGAACAGACTACTACGTCATTCTCACTTGCTGTGTCCCCTGCTTCGTAGTTGTCAGGGCCATTGGTTTTTGACTTTCCTCATATTCTGAACAGGTCCTCGTAACATCTGTCCTTGTCTCCAGATATATTTCTAATTATTCTCTGCACAATTTCCATTATGGCAATCGAACTTCCGCATGCTACAACTAAAATCACAACCTTTCCTTTTAGATTGGATCCTGAGGGTCATCCCTAATTTCCCTCATGTCTTAACAATGCCGTAAACACATCCTGTCCGTCCTCTTACCTCACTGCCTTTACAACTCTCCTTCTTGGAGTCTCCAATGAGAATGTCTGATTTAATACCGGTTACTTTAATCCTTAAATCTATCCTGAACCTGCATATCCTAAAATGCAAATCCACGCTTTGGTAGTATCCTCACTGGGATAGAATAAAATCAAAACCTTTTTCACTTAGCAGAATAAAAAGAAAAAGTTTTAACAGTCTCGCCAGCCCCTACCTTTTCAGTTCTGGTCATCAGAATTTTCAAGCGCCATTCAGGGGTCCTCAAACTATGGCCCGCAGCTCCCAGAGGACATTTATCCAGCCCGCCAGAAGCCGCCCCTGCTTTGTTTTTTTAATCCAAAATAAGATATGTGCAGTGTACATAGGAATTTGTCCACAGTTTTTTTTTTTTTCAAACTATAGTTCGGTCCTCAAACGGTCTGAGGGGTAGTCAACTGGCCCCCTGTTTAAAAAGTTTGAGGACTCAACTATTCAGTTCTCTAATTCCACTACCTGGAGTGCTCTTATCCTATGTCTGAGTAGACAACTTCTGATTGATCTTCTAGAATCAAGGGGCATGCTCTGCTTTTCATTACAGTGTTTCTGGGCATGCCTCTATTACAATCTTTATTGCAAGGCATTACAACAAATTGATTCCATACTCTTCTATCTGTTTGATGATGGATTCTCTGTGGCGTTTTAAATTTTTTTTAAATCTCCATGCTTAATAAGTCAAGAAAGTAGATTATTTTTAATTTCCTGTGTATACTATTTGTCTCTTAGAATTGTTTCAAGAACAGATGATAACTTTTTAAAATATGTAGTTGCTTTCATTAAAATGTTCTGTCCTGGGTGGAGGCAACCGATTGATGAATATATTTTCTAGAGTGGTAAAATTGGGATATACGCATTCAGTGCTATGAAAATTCAAGAGAAAAACTCCCTCTGTTGTCTTCTTTGAATTAACTATCTCAACTATTCTGCTGAGAAATCAACTTTTAGGTTAAAAGCCCCATTTTTAGTCATTTCAAAAACCTCCTACTCTTCCCTCTTTCCCACATTTATAGGGTGGAAAAAAAAAACAAACTTGAAAGCTGGCTTTTTTAAAAAGAATTTTTCTTCGAAAAATGTGGTTCTTTAGATAAAGAATGAGAATGATTATGAGAGTTAAATAAAGAATGGAGCACTTTATCATCACTTTGGAAGGAGTTGCTAGCACGCTACCTGCATGTGTAATTGTTCACTGTGCGTCTCCCGCCTCTCCGCTCACAGCCAGAGGACAGAGCGCAGTCAGGATCCCCAGGAAAATGCAGTCCTTCTCATGCCTCAACTCTCATGTTTTACCAGGTAAAGTACTTTGAAGAGGAGAGTTACCTGGTAATCACACAGATACTGTTTTTTTTTTTGTTTGTTTGTTTTTCCGTTCAAGGGGCCCCAGGAGTTCCAGGTCCAAAAATGAGTGAGCATGGAATTTGTTTAGCTAGTGTACCTGAGAATATAATATGTGGCCTTTGCGATGCCCTGGACCTTGCGAGGATGGCTGACCTGCAGCAGAAATCTTTAAGACACTGACCTTGTTCACCCTGTATGTCATAAAGATCTCGTAAAGAGTCCTCTTATTACATAAAAAATCTCAGCATAAAATATCCTCTGTGTGTGCTTCAAGGCTGTGGGTGTGTGCATGTGTTTCCATGCACACATGAATATGTAGGTGCCTGTCTGTGTGTGCAAACGAGAGTTTCTAAAAGTGACCGAAGCTAACAAAAGAGAGGGGGCTAACCGTTCAGATAAAGGAAACATCACGTGGGTCTAACAACCTACAGCAGAAAACTATGCATGACCATTGCTTAGACCACAAGGAGAGAGGTATGTTTTATATTTTACTTTTGGAGAGCAAAATAAATGGCAGGTGAAAACAGAAAAATAAGGCCTAGTGCCAGGTAAGACATAATGATGTAAAAAGCCAGTTACAGTTAGATCCAGATTTTTGTGGGAGCTGAAGGTTATTCCACTTAAAGGCATCTTCTTTTGCAAAAAATGATATGAAATGATAAATATGAAGTTAGGCGGCAGACCTTGGAAGGGCAGATAAAGTGAGGGGTGCTAAAGCTTAAGCCTCATTATCTTCACTATAAATCTGCTTGTACAGCCTGAATACCTGGAAACCTCTTGAAGGGAAGGCGAGAAAGCAGAAAAAAAATGATTGTTGGAGCTGTGGAAGCTTCTTTTTTTCTTCTCGTAAATTGAGACAGCCACCAACCAGGAAAAGAGCTAAAGGGTTATTTATATAGTATGCAATATTTCTGAATTGATATGTACATTTTAGAAGTGTAGAAATGTTTGAACTGATGTATTACACGTATAACCCTCACAGTTCATAACAATCCTTCACATCAGGATAACTCCATCACACTCTACAGCCTGACAGAGTCAGGCTAAGGTAACGGACCCTCGGGTCTCAGTGACGTAACCCAACTGAGCCATTTCACATTGATACTCCACGTCCAGTGTGACCGAGAGAGGTACCACAGTTTTACAGCCTCAGAGAGTCTATCTGCCACTACGCACGGCCTGTAATAGTGCTATAGGGAAAGAAAAGAGCAGATAGCCTTTTGGTGCCTGGGCTTCAAAATGATGTAAGTCAAGTTTGTTCAGGGCCATTCCAGTGGAACTTTTCACATGGCTTCACCTAACACTAGGACTCTGGGAAATGCTGGGCAGCAGGGAAGATGTTTTGAGGTATGTGCACAGTAAAATGCAGCTGTTGTATAGAAAATATCTGAGCACTATCTTTTTTTTTTTTTTTTTTTAATTGTTGGGGATTCATTGAGGGTACAAGAAACCATGTTACACTGGTTGCATTTGTTAGGAAAAGACCCTCTTACAATCGTGTTTTACCCCCAAAAGGTGTGGCACACACCAAGACCCCAAGACCCCACCCCCCTTACTCCTTCCCTCTCTCTGCTCTTCCTTTCCCCACCCCTCCCTCATTCTTC
>CAUYON010105256.1:0-13720 GCA_963573935.1 Arctocebus calabarensis
TGCTCCCAAAAGAAACAGCAGTTTATAGTGGCAAAGAGTCACAAACTGTGGCAGAACAGTGGGCACGTGTGGAATAATTGGTCAGGAGAGGAGTGGTAAATTCTGACCCAATTCTTGGGTGAGAAACACCTAGCAAGGTACTAGAAGGTCTTTTAAAATTCTACACTTACTTGCTTTAGATTGGGGTTTTTGAGGGGGAGGAGGTTGTTGTTATTGTGGCGACAAAGTCCTGCTCTGTCACTTGGCTAGACTACAGTAGCTTCATCACAGCTCACAGCACCCTCAAACCCCTGGGCTCAAGCGGCCCTCCTGCCTCAGCCTCCCAAGTAGCTGGGCCTACAGGCAAGCACCACTATGCCCAGCTAGACATAAAGAAGGCTTTAAAAGAAAGATCCCAGCAAACTTCCTGGTGGCGTATCATAAGCGAGAGGAGTATTTTCCACATTGTATCTATAGACTTAGCTGCACCACAACTGAAAACAAATCAGAAGCAGAAAATACAAAGGCTGAGCACACATCCCTGCTCCCCCTCGTCCAACCACATCATGTCTGAGCCAAGAAACAGTGCTCTCCACCTTCTTTTACCATTTTCCTGCATTTCTAATCCACTAACTTGTTCCCTGTCCCTTCTATGAAAATGTTTCTAATTGCTGAATTGACAAGCAATAGTACAGCAATTCTATTCTGACGCAACAAAAACAAAGCAATTTAGATTTGGTATAAATGTACTTTAAGCATTTGTAGCCTTTTCCCTTCTGCATATTAATCACCTAAATGTCACAAATTTACTCTGTGCCTACATGACATAGTGCCATTCTGTGCATATTTTCCCCAGAATGTGTAAGAACTCTGCTAATGCAAATGGCAAGTGAATGACTGTTATCATGAAGACAAAGGGCTTCTACGTATATTTTACCAGTGGATTGGGCACTGAATTCATGTTTTGAGAATATTCCTCTCTGAATTCTAATATCTTATTAGACAACTGCTTATTGTTCTTACGTACTCTAGAATCAGCTTACCAATTCTTTCCAAAAATTTGGCTGTGAATTAAATGTGGGCACACATTTGAAAACTGCATACTGTGTATGAATAGTACACACTTATTTTATATTTCTAACATCATGTACAAGTTGTGGGAACATCTGGTGTTTTGCAAATTGGGGCAAATCCAGCTGCATTTCCTCTTCCAAATGTGTCCGCTGACATGCACAGGTTGTGTTTCATTTTTATTTTTATGCTCTCTCTCTATATGTGTGTGTGTGTGTGTGTATACAGACACTTATATAAGATAGCATTGTGTAGTTCAAACGTGCAGTTTAACCTTTATACTTTTCTTTTCTAAACAGATAATAAAAGCTTGCTAATTTAACAAAAAAAATACTGTGACTAAACTAACAATGTAAAAATGTAAAGTTAATTTTAAAAGTATCTATCACACTTCCCTATAACTTACCTGCTCCATAGAAAACCAACTCTTGAGAACAGTTTATAATAAAGAAATATCAATGCTTGGATTATACCATCTGAGCTAAGAGAAAGCAATGCAGTGAGTGATCTTCACTGGGACTGTGCATCTGTGCATCTCTTAATCAGAAAAATACACACATATGTGCATAAACAACTGTGTCATACATTTTCAGATGGCTGATGGACATCTCACCACCGTGTAAGATGTGTAAGATTAAGGATCTAACGTGATAAGAATGTGCTATAATTTAAAATCCTCTCACTTAAATCATCATGAATAGGCTTGGCACCTGTGGCTCAAAGGGCTAAGGCACCAGCCATGTACACCTGAGCTGGCGGGTTCGAATCCAGCCCAGGCCCGCCAAACAATAATGATGGCTGCAACCAAAAAATGGCCAGGCGTTGTGGTGGGCGCCTGTAGTCCCAGCTACTTGGGAGGTGGAGGCAAGAGACTCGCTTGAGCCCAGGAACTGGAGGTTGGTGTGAGCTGTGATGCCACAGCACTCTATCCAGGGTGACAGCTTACGGCTCTGTCTCAAAAAAACAAACAAACAAACAAAATCATGAATAACAGCTAAGATTCTTGAGTGAATTCTACATCCCACTCCTAAGTTTAAACATGAATAAATAACTGCTGTTGGAAATTGTAAAGTATCTGTTCACCTTCAAATACAGACTCACAATTAGCACATTGCCTTGACTAACCTTGGCAGCTTTCCTGCCCTCACATAAAATATTTAAAGTCTCTTTCAGCCTCAGGGTGGGCACAGGAGACTGTCTTGGCACAGGGACTTCACTTCTTTCCTTCATCCGGCCCCTTCAGCTGGAGCACTGGTCTTGGCTCCAGCTGTTCTCCTGCATTTCCCTACTTGGTTCAGTCCCTTCACCAGGTTACTGCTGGGCCTTTCTCACTTGCACTTGGCCCTGCTCTGAACACATCCCAGGGCGGGCTGCTGCTCGTGGACTGGTTTCAAGGCTCTCTCACAGTTTCTAGAATGGCTCTAGGTCCTTCAGCTCTAGCTCCTTGTTCTGTGAAGTTTTAGAGACAGTATATCCCACTCCTAAGTTTAAACATGAATAGATAATTGCTGTTGAAAAGTCTAAAGTGTCTATTCACCTTCAGTGGGTAGAAGAAAATGCCACAGATTAAGTCTCCTTGAGTTCAAATTGTGGGTTCTTTACTACTAGCTTAACTTGGCTGTACCTCAATTTCCTTTCTGTAAAATCAGAATTGTAATATCATCTGCTTCACACATTACCCAGCCATGGCCTCTGCTTCTAGGAGGCAAAAATCTAACGGAGATTCCTGAGGCTCAACCATATAGCTCATAAGTGGTAGCTTCAGAGTTTAAAGCCAGGTTTATACGACTCCAAACGTGATCTTTTCAAATACATTGTGCTGCTTTCCTTTAAAATCCTTTTTTCTCTCTTTAAAAGCAACAAAAATTATCTCCTTATAGAAGTGTTTATTTTATAAACACTCCTTCAGAAGTGTTTATAAAATTTAAAACCAACTTATTAACTAAATTACTTTGGGTTGCAATAAAAAGAAAATAAAGAAGTCCTTGGTTAGCCACAGCTATTTTTCTGGCGAGCTGGTGAAAACTAGCAGCATTCTGCTTAGATGTTTCAATCTCTGCCTGTGCTGACCTCCAAATGAGTGATTTGCAATTCTTAGCCTTCACACTCTACGTCTAGGATAAGATCAACTACAATAAGACATGTAGGACGGGGTACTGGGCAGACTTACTGACCTGGGGGAAGGAGAAGACAACAGCAAAGACAGGCAAGAGAAAATAAAAAAGGGTGCTCCAAAGGCAACAGAGTTCAGCAGGTGAGACCAGAGGCTGGGAGATTTTCCAGAAGGGATGATGTGCCCAAGGTCCAAGCAGTGAGAAATTTACATTTGTTTAGCGGTACTATCCGGGTGAGAGGGCAAGGAAGGCGAAGAGAAACCACATTATCGGTTCTGAGTGAAACTACCCAATCACTGAGGGATCCAGAGCAGGCAGGAGGAGGCAGTCAAAGGGCTTGGACCTGGGCATAATTCCACCACCAACTCGTGCTGCATGACATTCATATGAAATCTTTTATGAATTCAATGTAGCCATAGCTAAGTTGTTAGTCTGGGTTCTGAATGCAAGTAATCTGGGCTGGGCTCTGAAACTTCTTCGTTGGGAAGAAAAGAATATGTATTTACTATAAAACGGCATCTTATGAGAACTGTAACATGCACAAGATGTACAGGCAAATGTACACCTAAATTATTCTAATTTAGAATAGCTGTACATCTATAATAGAAGAAAATTATTTCCTAATTAAAACACTTCACGCTTTGCCAAAAAAAAAAAGAAAAAGCCAACATTAAATTATTTTGCATTTCAAGAAAGGAAATAAAAATAAAATCTACAAACTGTACAAGTAATTTTCATTTCTTCCAAAGCACTCAATCCACTTTAAACTATTTTTTTGGTTACCTTGGTCACTGCTTTTGGAGAAAATGTAATTGCATCTACCACAGTGATGAGGTCACCCAGGCGGAGGCGATCAAAGTACTTCATGCAGACATCATAGGCATGAAGCCACTCCGAGGAGGACTCTGGGACTTGTTTAATGAGGTGAGGGTCTCCAGTCCAGAACAACTTCTGTAACCAGATGGTGTATAGAGAGCTTGGGGAAAGCATCTGTCCATCCTTTCCAGGGATTTTGGGAACAAGTTTGGAAATAGATAAGATATTTTGACTTGAAAGGATTGGCTCCAATGCTTCAAGAGGGCTGATATTTTCATCTGTCAGCTTTTTGTAATTAAGACCTATCATAAAGAAAAGCAAAAAAGAAAGTAGGCAAGCAGTACATGCCACAATAGACATACAGGAAAGTTTCTTGGATACACACTGCCCTCTGCATGGCTGAATGAAAAGATCTACCAATTTAGCTGAAGTGGGTTTAGGTTTTCAGTTAGATAGGTCAGTAGATCTGAGTTCTAGTCCCAGCCTCAAACTAAATCAGCTGCGTGGTGCTCGACAGATCATTCGACTTGTATGTCTCCATTTCCTCAATGGACACTGGGGACAGAAATGTACCCTTGTCCCTTCAATTCCCCACAACACATATACTTTTTCTCTAGTGCGTTCATTATGTTCTTTGGTTACTTATCTGGCATTTCATGAGTTACTTCAAGGCAAGGATTAAATCTTTGTCCTTATCTTCTGTGTCCAGGCCAATGTCTAATTTGATTACTCCATAAACAACTGATGAACTGAAAAAACCTCTCTCAATTGCTATAAATTTCAAATAAATACAGATTTAAATGTGTTTTGCAAATTATAAAGCATCATACAGATTTTAAAGGTCTTAAGGTTTTTAATGTCTTAGTTATGAGCAAAAAGATACCATTCATTCTAAAGAGTTTTGCAATTTATCAAAGATACAAAGGCTCTTATTTTAAGTGTTCCATGCATATTTTAAACATATAGGCTCTAATGAAGTGAAATTCTACTGAATTGCCTATTGTAAAGCATCTCAGCCTTGCCATTTATATATATATCAAATATAACCTATAGAAGTAGACAAAAAAAATCCCTAGAGCAGTAGCCCAAAACATTGGATTTTAGTACCAGGTCTACCATAATTAACTATGTGACTTTCAATAGGTTTTATACTTTTTCTGGTATTTAATTTGCTCAATCATAAGTGAAAGAGTTGGAAATATAATAACTAAATCAATTCGCTTAAAACTTTTGTAGTTTCAGAGCTCTGCCTACTATAATGCATACACAAGACTGTATACAGAAAACTAATCCTTAGCATTAATTAACAAAAATGAGTTTAAGTAGGGAAAGAATTATCCTACCTGGTGCAACTACCTTAAATTTTTTCAGTAGGCGAATGTGGATTTCTGGTTTAATGGCATATTTTCCCAAATCTGCACAACCACAGTTCTCCAGAAGAGTGAAATAATACAGTAGCCTTTCATGGTCAAAGCCACCAATAGTAGGGTAAATATACTTGACCATGTGCTTGTGAAAGGCTTCAGGATCAGTCTTCAAAGTCTCAAAGAGATGAAGGGCTTGGGCTCGATTTTCAATTTCCACTGTGGACAAACTGAAATTAAGAGCCAAAGAAACTGTGTTAAGGTTTGGTTCCATTTCTAGCACTTCCCTGTGGTAAGGAAAAAGAAAAGAAAAAAAAAAATTTGGTTCCTTTATTAAACAAACTGATTTTTTTTTAAACTCAGGAAGATATACTACTTCTCTTCTAGACCCCTTCTTCTTGTGTTTTTCTTTTTTTTTTGAGAGAGCCTCAAGCTGTGGCCCTGGGTAGTGCTGTGGCATCACAGCTCACAGCAACCTCAAACTCTTGGGCTTAGGCAATTCTCTTGCCTCAGCCTCCCAAGTAGCTGGGACTACAGGTGCCCACCACAACATCTGGCTATTTTTTGGTCATAGTTGTCATTATTGTTTGGCAGGCCCGGGCTGGATTTGAACCTGCCAGCTCTGTTGTATGTGGCTGGCGCTTTCGCTGCTTGAACTACAGGCGCTGAGCCTTTTCTTGTCTTTCAAATGTAGTAAGCCACGGATACCCAGTCAGCTTTCATAAAAGGAAAGACTATTGTTGCATCGCCCAACTCCCACGTTCTCTCGTGTAGGATCACAGCAATGCTGGGGGGTAGGCATTACTTCCCATTCCTGCACTTGGGAAGGCTGTTCAAAGAGTCCTCGCTAGGAAATAAACCCAGATCTACCAACTGTCATGACAAACCATTCCTTCACATCACAAGAAAAATTTAAAATCTCTGCATCTTTACAAAAAAATATAACAGCTATATTATTTTAGGAATTCAGGAAATGCTGAGGAGAAAAAAAAAAAACCTCAAACATTTAGGCATCAAAGAGTTTTAAATTGATATTTAATAAACCCAAATTATATACTGAGTTCAAATAAAATTAAAATAGGAAAACAAAGATAATTGTACTTTCACTTGAATTATCTGTACCAATGCAACTTGAATAAACCACATACCTTAATATTTTCACCCTATCTTAGACATCTTTGCAATATAATATTAAAATTAAAAGTCAACTATGGTTAATATTGAGAAAAAGATTACATGCATTTTTGTTTGGTGGCTAGGTATGCGTGTTTTTGAAGGGGGGAGGAAGGAGTTAATTCTGTTCTTGTGCTTCTCCTTGGACCAAAGCCCAGGTCTAGTGTAATCTCAATCCTGTGTACAGGATGAGTTTCCTACTCTCTACTTTTAAGGGTCCTTCAGGTGCCCTCCACAGTAATAGAAATGTCCAGCTTCTGGAGTTCTCAGAAGCAGTGATGGAAATATCTGAAGGCAGTAAATGAGACCTCTGGCAGCATCAAAGTTAGCTTTCATATGATTTTAAAGCAACTACTTTGAAATATGATGCTGTGTTTATTGAAATTACTACTTCTAAAAAGTGCTAAAAGACGCATGTTTTTGGTTTATCTAGATAAAGTTAATATCAATTGTGTTTTAAAACTTTTGTGAGAATGTGATAATACTTGGGATTATAGGGATAATCTACAAAGTTAAAATAGCAAATACTTTTAAAAAATTGGTGTTTTTACTTTTACTTCAAGAAAAATCTTATTTTTCTATTAAGTCACAGTTCAAAAATTTACAAAAATATCTCTATCTATAACTACGTCTCCAGTCCATAAACGTTTCCCTGGCTGACACATTTGTGCTGCTGGTACAAGCTGAATATCCTTCCATTATGGTGCTTGAACCTATTTTAACTATTTGTTACTTTGTCTGTTGTTCTCACTAGACTGGGTTCTGCTTGAAGGCATAGACCATATCACAACTTCTTTATCTTTACTTTTTCAAAACTGAAGATCAGTATATAGTACAAAGGAAATATCCAATAATGTGCCTTATGAACGCCAAATAGACAGTGAATGAGCACATGATGAGGTGTCCATGTGTGCAAGCACTGCGCTCCGCTCTGGGGGCGGGGTATAAAGATCTGGGTCCAGCATGGAGCTTTCATCCAGGCTTGAAAAGCCAGTCAAGTTATAAACACTTAAGAGTTAACTAATGATGGAAAACAACGGTATTGGTTGACAAAGGGCACACAATTATAGTCCAATTAAAAGTAGAGGAAAAGGGAGAAATCAATGATAATGGAAACCTTAATGAAAAAAAGTACTTGGGCAGCGCCTGTGGCTAGTGGGTAGGGCGCTGGCCTCATATACCAAGGGTGGCAGGTTCAAAACCAGCCCCCGCCAAACTGCAATAACAACAAAAAAATATAGCCGGGCGTTGTGGCAGGCGCCTATAGTCCCAGGTACTTGGGAGACTAAGGCAAGAGAATTGCCTAAGCCCGGGAGTTGGAGGTTGCTGTGAACTGTGATGCCACAGCACTACACTGAGGGTGATAAAGTGAGACTCTGTCTCAAAAAAAAAAAAGAAAAAGAAAAAAGTACTTGAGATTAGCACTGTAGAAGGGAAAGCAGCAAAAATCAAGTGAACAGAAGTATCAAGACAAGAAAGTACAAGGCTCATACAAGAACAGTGAGTATAATGGCTGGCTGGTCAGAAAACAGTCTTGATGCAATCACTATTCAAAGTGTGTGATGTTGTCCCTGAAAGATATTCTATGCATAGTGGTGCAGGGCAGTGAGTCAGAGATTTCTGACGTCCCTCATAATTTGCCAAGTTAACAAAGCAGCAAATAAGAAACCATATAAGCCTATTAAGATGATTCTTACTGACAAAGATTTGCAGGCAGAACAACGTGCCACATGGAGGAGGGAAAACAAACCTGCATTTGTTGTGCTGATTATTTGCTAGGTAAATTACAGCTGCCACTCAGACAGGTTATGTGACTTGTCCAGGACAAGGTGTGTGTCTGTCTGTTCACAACCTCACAAAGCAGCCATCAATTCATGAAGGTCAAGCACCCACAAGAAGAAACACTTCAATCATAGAATTCTTTCTGTAATTCATTTCAGTAAGAAATGAGTTCTCTCTCCTAGCTGCAACAATCTGTAAGAGTTGCCCTGTCATACTTCATTCCTAATACCTGATAAACAAGAGTATTTGAGGCAGTCCATCTACCAAATGGACAGTGACTAAATCATACCAGTTTTAGTACATCTGTGTTTGACTTGATTCTGAATATAGTCTCTCAATCAACAATCCTTTTCCCGGTACCCACACCCACTTATTCTTCTGTGCCTACACATCAATTGGCCTGATAAGCAATTTTACCTAATTATCTTGTCAAGTGAGATACTGGAATACCTTTACTGACACTTGATAAATACCAAAACCTCCCTTTTCAGTAAATTACAATGTGCTACGATCTTTTATAGATGCCAGTAATCAATAATCCATTTTAATAGTTTCCACTGAAAGAAGCTGTTATCGTCCCTTTGGAAGAAGAAATTAAATCACTGCATAGAAAACAATTTCAAAGAACTCACATTCAAGAGACTAAAATGAAATACCACGAAACCACTGAGGACTTTTCACTAATGAAATTAATAATTACCCTTAAAACCTGTTTAAAATGCTTTTTCCTGAACCAACTTTTAGGTATAAAGCAGCTTATATCTATAGTGCATATTTGACTTTCAGACATTAACTACAGGGAGAAGCTAGCATTAGATGTACTCAATGCACAAGGAACAAATTATTAGTACTAATCCCATGATTAAGGTAGTCTGTAATGGATTCAAGTTGTCAACCACCCAAAAATGTGATTCAAGAATATCACATATTGAAAGACTTTATATTTATATAAGAAAATAAGTTTATTTAGATACATTTTTCTTTACTTAGTCTGGAACTGAATGATAATATAAATCTACTAGCTGACTGAAGGGAATACTTAGGAGGAGGAGGAAGGAAGGGAGAAGGAAAAGAAAGAAGGTTTCTGGAAAAGTCTGAAGAGAGACCAGAGGGGATGACAAAACTAGAAAGTACAGATAATCTATCAGCACTTTTGTTTCTGTCATCTCACACAGTTCTCACAATAACCCTCTGTGGAAGAATATATTACTTTAATTTTCTGAAGGAAACTAAGGGTTAAACAAAAATCACACAACTAGGGAGAGGCGGAGACTGATTCCAAGTTAGGCCTTTCAGGTTCAGCTTTCTGCTACTATGCAATAAAGCAGGTATTTTCATACTAAAATTCTATGTTGGGCTCAGGTCAGATGCAGTAGTAGCTTGTAAGCATTTTCCCCAAAGACTCACTCTAAAAGCAAAAAGATCTATGAATTCAAATGAGCACCATCACCAAGTCTACCTTCCAAATTGTAATCGCTCCTGCCTAAGGAAATCAATCCAAGATTCTTACCACCCAAGGGCCTCAGAATGAATTTGACATTGCAGACTTGATCTGCAAGGCCATCTGATAGCTCAGTCTGATTTGACTCAGGAGAATGTGATCAAAATAATCACGACATTTTTCAATTCTGCCAACATTTTGGTCAAGTGGTTCTAAAAACTCAAAAACAGAATTTAACTAATTTTTCCATATTATCCAGATAGTTGAAGGGAGAATCAGTATCAAGTATCTCGGTATCTACTTGTGGTCACACCGCTATTTGGTGAGTTACTTCACAGATGTTTTATGATTTGAACACTGTGATGATATTGATGGCCCTAGAAACAGCTTTGGTTCCTCCATAAAAACAACTCTATTACCTTAACCCTTCCAATTTTCCACACAATGTCAATTCTGACTGGCTTATACAGTCTGATATTACCACTTCTCTAACAAAAAACATTTTTTTTAAGACACCATAGCATAGAAATAGTAATAGACATCATTTATTGAACACTTATTATGTGCTAAGCACTATATCATCTAATTATTACAAAGTGTATATCTTATAATTAATATCACCATTGACTTGAAAAATAAGTGTTCAAAAATCAGATATTCAATCTTAGGCTAATAGTCGCCATGAGATGGGTTTACTAAGTACATGAGGAGCTTTGGACTATTAGGGGAAAAATAGTGTTGAAGATCACAACATGGAAATGAAGGTTACAGATATATGAAAGGAGTCATTTCCACTTTGGTAATGGGTAATAATTAGTTTTTTTCCTTTCTTTTTTTTTTTTTTTGCAGTTTTTGGCCGGGGCTGGATTTGAACCCACCACTTCCGGTATATGGGGCTGGCGCCTTACTCCTTTGAGCCACAGGCACCGCCCAGTTTTTTTCCATTTTTAAAGACTAACATTTTATAACTACATCAGACCAATCCAGTCAACTTTGTGAACATCACCAACTTTTAGGCAAAAATTCTGTATATCTTCTATTTCCATTCAGAAAAAGGTAGATGCATTATAGTTTATTCAACTCATCACAGATATATCTTGCTCTTACTCATTTTTGCATCTGAGACCAAAAGAATTCTACCAGGAAACAGAAATTGATAAACACCACCGCACATTCAGAGTCCCTATGACCAGGGGACTCCCCTCCCAGCCTGACCTACGTGTCTGAAAGAGACAACACTAAACTAACCAAGACAGAAGAAGTGTCAGGGTATTTGCAACCCCAGAAAAATCACTTGGGTAGTCACCTGAGTGACCAAAAAACAGATATTGCATTAAATCCAAGTGTAGAATATGTGGCCTTCAAATTTGTCGTTTAAATAAGAAGGCAGAAGGTGCAAAGCGTCATCAAGTCTGACCTCTCTTTAGCTCTTCTAGCTGACTCTGTTCCAGCCATAATGGTTTTCCTTTAGTTTACTTAAAAACACCAAAAACCTCTCTCCTTTTCTATTTATCTGCCTAGAACACCCTTTCTTCCATTCTTTGGTGATGATTTATTTTCTCTTCATATCCAAGAGAGGTTGGGAGGTCTTCCCTATCTGCTACTTGTGCACTGACTTTACTTCCCCCTCCACCCCCCTCCCCCCCGACCCCAGACTTACTCTCACTCTATTGCCCAGGCTGGAGAACAGTCTCATTATCATAGCTTATTGCAACTTCAAACTCCAGGATTCAAAAGATCCTTCTCCCTTGGACTCCTAAGTAGCTGGGACTATAGGAGCACACCACCCATGCCTAGCTAATTTTTCTATATAATGAGGCCTGACAATTAAGTTTGCAAACTCATCCTAGAAAAAGTGCTACGAACTTCATTGCTGAGTATCATTCCAGGCACCTTTGATGTCCCCCTGGGAAGCTATTCACTGATGCCAGCCCCTAGCCTGCCCTTCAAAGCAGTTTTGGAACTCTTTCTCTGGAATGACCACTGAAGCTGCTGTCATATAGTGCACAAGAACATGCAACAACAATAATGAATGCCATTCAGCAAGACACTGCCATACCTCAACATGAACACTGCCGTGAGACACTGACACCAAGGTCACGAAACCTGACAGGGTTGTTTGTACAGTGCTGACAATATAAATGAGTCGTGGCAAATTCACAAACTTAGTTGCCAGACCTCATACAACAATAGCTTTGAGGATCATTCCAGAAAAAAAAGTTCTAAAAACTGTTTAGAAGGGTGGCCTAAGTGCTTCATCAGTGGACGGCTTCTCAAGGGGAGTCCTCTGGAGGTGACTGTAGTGATATTCAGCAATGCACCACTTTTTCTAGGACGAGTTCATGAATTTAATTGTCAGACCTCATTTGTTCGTGTGTTTATGAGTATGTGTCTGTGTAGTTAGTTAGTTATTTGTCTATTTTTTTGAGGTAGGGTTTCACACTGTAACCCAGGTTGGAGTGCAGTGGCTCAGTCTCAATTCACCACAATCTCAAACTTTTGGGCTCAAACAATCCTTCTGGCTCAGCCTCCTGAGTAGCTGGGATTATAGATACATACTACCATACTGGGCTAATGTTTTTTTATTTTTTGTAAAGATAGGCTCTCACTTATGTTGGCCAGGCTGGTCTCCAACTCCTGGCCTCAAGCAATCCTTCTGCCTCTGCCTCCCAGAGTGCTAGGATAGGCATGACGGGCATGATCCATGGAGCTGGTCCTTTATGGTATTGACTACAACTTGCAACTTACTTTTGGTCTATTTTCGAGTATGAGTGTGAGGAGAGGGTTAGTATATTAGCTCAGTGATGGACAGGAGGTATCTGTTTTGTTCAGTACCTTAAACCAAGCTTGGAATACAAAGATAGTATAATGATAATAATATAACAATGACATTTAATGAATGAATACAGGATTATCATATTAGCTGGAAGCATCGTTTGAATTTGAAAATGATCATGTCCAAAACTTAAAGACACTCAGAGAATCAGAAGAATGAACAGCAATAACAACAGAAATAATTGGAGAAGCACTACTTTACACAGATTTTCTCTAATCTTTACAATCTTCCAAAGTGAAGATAACGGTCCTCCTGACTGAGAAAACAGTCCTTCAAGAGGATTAAGAAACATGCTCAAAGCCACACAGCTGGTGGCTGTGACAGAAGATTTGGATCCTGAAATGCAAACTGGCTCTAAAACCCATGTTGTCACAACTAGGCCCCATGTACACTGGCAGTTACTGTTGTCTGTAAGAGACAGCAGCAGGTCTAGACAGCCCAGGGGAAGATGGCTACCAGGTCTGCTGTGAGTGACGACTCAGACTTGGGCTTAGGGGCTGAACATGCCTCAGGAGAACCAAGAGGCTGAGAGAGCCCCTGTCTGCTAGTTGGAAGTGACTCCAGGCACTCACAGCCACTCAAAGCCATCATTGGTGTTTAAAATGGTAAGAAGAAAAAAATCAAAGAAAGAAAATAAGGGGGAAAAAAGAGATCAGCAACTCAAATGTAGGTGTTTATGAGAATGATCTCTTTGTGGCAGGAGTGAAATTCCAGGAATAATTGCCATTAACTAAGCACCAATTAACTGTGTGTCAGGTATTGTACATTAGATATTTAACTGTTAAATAATTTAATATTTATTGCTCTTTACTTAGGGTTGTGGAAAATAAGCTTCAGAAAAGCAAATTATCTTGTCCAAGGACACATCAGCCAGGACTTGATCTCGCTGTTTCCACGTTAAGGCTCATGCTTTATCTGCTACGAGTTGCTGCCTCGCCACACTTCTGTCTCTGCGTGCACTTATCTGCAAAGGTGCTGTTGCAGCGATACCTTCAAAATCAACCAGGAGGAGAGGGAAGGTACACTTACAGGGAAATACACTTCATGGGGGGGGGGGGGGAACGACATTTTAAAGGAAAAGTTAAGACAAAAACCCTAGGGAAAGAATGTTATTTTTCTCGTGATTATACCTTTTACCTTCCCA
>CAUYON010105275.1:0-24728 GCA_963573935.1 Arctocebus calabarensis
TAGTGATCAAGAAAATGCCATGAAGGCTATCTGTAACAGTACGATCAAAACATTTCTGAATGTATATGAATCGTGCCCTATGATTGCACCAATGTACAGAATTATGATTCAATAAAATTATAAAAAAAAAAAAAAAAAAAAGAGAGGAGGACCAGAGCAAGACCAGTGTGGCTTGTTCTGGGGTGGTGGCCTTGGAATTGTGTAAAAGAGAATGATTAATGAGCTAGTCAGGGTTCTCCTGAGAAACGGGACCTTTGTGTGTGTGTCAGAGAGAGTGGGTGTAGAGAGAGGGACAGTGTGAGAGAGTATCACTTAAGGATTTGGCAAGCCCCAAATCTGCAGGGCTAGGCTGGACCTAGGACAGAGGTGATGCCACAGTTCAAGTCTAAAGGCAGTCTAGAGACAGAATCCATCCTCTCATTGAAGAATTCTCTCTTCTCCCTCAGTTTTTTCTCTCTTGAGGCCTTCGGCTGATTGGGTGAAGCCCATAAACCATGAAAAGTAATCTACTTTACTCAGATCAACTGATTTACATAATAATCTCATTTAAAAATGCCATCCTAGCAACATCCAGGCTTGTGTTTGATCCAATATCTGGGGGCCATGACTCAGCCAAGTGGACCACATAAAATTAACCATCACAGTATAATTTCTGGTAGATCCAATAGATTTTGCTGTTGCCCTGGAATGTAAGAGAAGGCTTGAGATGCAGAAAGACTCCTGGATTTGTAGGTTATGGATCTGGTGGATGCCATGAATGAGAAAGAGAAGCTTGCTCACAAAATCCCATTCATTAGAGTTAAACTAAGAGGGAACTACAGATAAAAAAAATAAGGCACGTAAAAGTCAAATAAGCAGGGCAGCTCCTGTGGCTCAGTGAGTAGGGTGCCAGCCCCATATACTGAGGGTGGTGGGTTCAAACCCGGCTCCGGCCAAAATTGCAACAAAAAAAAAACAGCTGGGCCTTGTGGCAGGTGTCTATTGTCCCAGCTACTCAGGAGGCTGAGGCAAGAGAATCGCCTAAGCCCAAGAGCTGGAGGTTGCTGTGAGCTGTGATGCCACAGCACTCTACCAAGGGCGACAAAGTGATACTCTATCTCTAAAAAAAAAAAAAAAAAAGTCCAATAAGCATAAAAGCCTCTAAAAGAGGAACACAGTTCATGCCTAAAGACTTTTGAGTACTCTCTCTTAAGACACTAGTTTACCAACTGGTGAGTTGACTGAATCTGACCAGTTAATAAGTGTTTGCTGTTTAACAATACAGTCAACATTACTGAAGTATGAGGTGAAAGATATATTTCTTATTAATGAGCTATTACTTGGCAAAGTTATCTGAAAACTGGCAGATAAGCCCTAATAAGAAGATAGTAGGTGGAATAACAGTTAAGTGTACAGACATATACAGAGGGTGCCAAAAATAGGTATACTCATTTTAAGAAAGGAAAACACTGTATTCAATTTGTAATACCCTGTATATACTGATAACGTATCTTCTGTATTGTATCTTGTATCTCTTGTAATTACAGAAGCCAAATGTGACTTGAGTATTACAATTTTAATACATTTTTTTCTTTCTTAAAACATGTATCCATTTTGGGGGCACCCTCTGTACTCTATATGTGATAAAATTTTCCGAATTGATGACCTTTTGAGATTAGAGGAAACTGGATTATATTTATGTGTAGTGATGAGCATAACTGCTTTTTAAAGTCCTTATTTTCTCATTTCTGGATTTTATCATGAGGAAAGTCATTTTCTTAACATTTTATTTTATTGCCAAGGGAGGGAGTTAGTCATTTTCCCCTGCTAGGACTCGCACAGTGGCAACATGAGGTCAAGTATGGAAGGAGCTCAGTTGGATGGGAGGAGACTTGGGCAGGTATTGTATGTTCTGTTGACAGACACCAACTGCAGAGAAGCTGACAGGTGCACCAGGTGTTATGGGTCCAGGCTTTACTGAGTCCTGATTCCATGAAACCAAAGCAGCATCTATGAATCATTAGGCTGTGGAAACCAAGCAGGGGTTTGAAGCTGCATAGAATTAGGATTCCAGGTAGGATAGAGGCAGAAATCTCAAACAAGTATGAGCAAGAACTGAGGCAGGAGCACCTCAGGAGAAAATAATCTTTCAAGGCAAAAAGTTATAATTATTATTTTTTTTTTTTTGCAGCCAGTTTGAACCCACCACCTCTGGTTTATGGGGGCCGGCACTCTACTCCTTGAGCCACAGGCACCATCAAGGAAAAAAATTCTTTATAAGCTTTTTAGCATTGTCCAAGCTTTTTGTTTCTTTTTTTGTCCTCTGCTGCACATTGGAAGAAGAATTTTCCTGGGCCACACATTAAATGTACAAATACTAATGAAAACTGATTAGCAAAAAAGTGATCTGTGCATACTTTTCTTTGTTCTTTCTTTCTTTTTTTCTTTGTTTTTGAGACAGAGTCTGACTCTGTCACCCTAGGTAGACTGGTATGGTGTCATAATAGCCTAGAACAACCTCAGATTCTTGGGCTCAATAGATCCTCTTGCCTCAGCCCCTCGAGTAACTGGGACTATAGGTGCCCACCACAATGCCTGGCTCATTTTGATTTTTAGTAGAGATGGGATCATGCTCTTGCTCAGTCTGGCCTCGAACTCTGCCCGAGATCAAGCAATCCACCTGCCTTGGTCTCCCAGAGTGCTAGGGTTATAGGTGTGAACCACCACGTCCAGCCATCACGCCCAGTGCATTCTTTTCAAGGTATCAGACACCACAAACAAGCAAAAAAAGGCTTCACAAAAACAACTTCTAACCTACTGGCTACAGGTTAGTAACCCCTATTCAGTGGACTGTTCTGGAACTGATTTTGGAGTCTAGGTGATGCCAGGTTCTCCTGGGCATTGAGAACTATAACAGGAATATGGCTTGTGAAAATGATTTGTAAATGCTTAAGAACCCTTCTAGTGCTACCATTCTAACTGTGTTTTATTGCACTGAAATGCTTTGATTAATGAGCTCATTTATTCAGGCTTCCAGGCATTTGCAATACCTCTCGCTCAGTTTGAAAGAACCATGTAAGTAGAAGGGATTTAGAACAATTTTACAAGAAGTGGTTGTCAAGAAGTGGTGTGTCACACTTTACAAGTGTGTCACAAAATTACAAGAAAATAGCTCTTGAAGTTTGGATATTTTTTAAAAAAATAAACAACAATCCCAAAGAAAAACCTCTATGTGAATTCAATTTAGATATAAGGGGAAAAAATATGCTTACCAGATCTGTTTCCCCCTTCTTTTGCAAGAGGAAGTCTGTTTTGCCAGCTAGCAGCTCTGTGCTTTAAGCCTGAGCCATCCTTACACATTTCTTACACATTTCCTTAAATCTCGGGTCCATGATTACGAATAGGAAAAGCACTGCCCTTATTAAAGTTACTCTCATACAATTTTCCCTCCAAGGACATAAAACTTATATTTACTTTTCCTTTATTAGAAATGTCACAAATTATGAAACTCTCAAATACATTCTCATATGTTTGTGTTATATAAGTTTAATCTTTTCTTCTTTTTCTTTCTTTTTGAGTCAGAATCTCACTCTGTTGCCCCAGGCTAGAGTGCCTGGGGCAACAGAGTGAGATAATTCAGAGGAAGATAATTCACGGCAACCTCAAACTCCTGGGCTCAAGGGATCTTCTTGTTTCATCCTTTGGAGTACCTGGGACTATCGACACCCATCACCACACCTGGCTAGTTCTTCCATTTTTAGGAGAGACAAGGTCTCACTCTTGCTCAGTCTGGTCTCCAGCTCCTGAGCTCAAGCAAGCCACACCCGCCTTGGATTAGAAGTGTGAGTCACTGCACACAGTCTTATAGGAAGTTTAGATGGGGAATGCCAACAAAATGAAAGCTACCCTCAATTATCTCAATTATCTCTGGAGGCTAAATCTGTATGATACCGCTATTAGAAAGGAAAACACAACAAAACAAATAAATCCAAACCTTGTTGAGTTAGCCCAACCTAATTTAGGTCCCAGAAAGCACCTAATTTGAAAATTTTCCAGACATGAAACGAAGAGAAAATTGCCTAAAGTAAAACTATTCTCAAAATGAAAACGTATATAAATCCCTAGAGCTATATGAAGCAGAATAATTATACATAGGTTTCATCTCTGACTCTAAACAGGCTGGATATGCCACACTTCAAAATCCTATTTGGAAGGAAGAAAAATAGGATTGGGGCATAAATGTGTTTAATTTTACAGCTTTTATGTTACCCAAATTTTCTTTTCTCAGATTAGTATCGTTTCTTTTCATAATTTGACTTTACATTCATTCCATATCAGGAAAATGAGCACGTAACACGGACGTTTTCATGAGGCTTCTCATACTTAACTAGAGCAGCTTAAAGAAGTCCAGTTCAGTGCTAGCCCCCAGGTAGCTTCTATCCCGGTCCCTCTCCAGCTTCTGGAATCCTTTTTCCTGGAGTCACGAAACTGTTTAGGAAAATGGAATGGTTGGGAACTTTTCACCTAAAATATTGAAGTATTGTCCTTTTAACATGAGCCCGTTTAACCATGCTTGCTTGCTTCTTTGTTTCCCTTCTTTTTCTTTTTCTTTTCTTTTTTTTAATAGACACTAGGCAATTTTTAATCTATAATGAAGATCACAAACGCTGTGTGGAAGCAGTAAGTCCCAGCTCAGTGCAAACGGCAGCTTGCAATCAGGATGTTGAATCCCAGAAATTCCGATGGGTGTCTGATTCACAGGTGATGAGCGTTGCCTTTAAACTTTGCCTGGGAGTGTCATCAAAAACCGACTGGGTTCCTATCACACTATATGCCTGTGACCTGAGAAGTGAATTCCAGAAGTGGGAGTGCAAAAATGACACGCTGTTTGGAATCAAGGGAGAAGATTTATATTTTAACTATGGCAATAAACAAGAAAAGAACATTATGTTGTATAAGGGATCTGGTTTATGGAGCAGGTGGAAGATTTATGGAACCACAGATGATTTATGCTCTAGAGGTTATGAAGGTAAGAAGCTTGGAATTGTTAGCTTTGTGTCAAATCTTTCCCCTCTTCTTAGTTGGAAACAAATCTGAGAAAAATATGCTCTTGTTTGGTGTGTACTAGAAATACTAGAAAATAATTTTCACTGGAGTCTTTGACCCCATGCCTCTTTTAGCCTTGTAAAGTTGCAGGGATAAATGAACTGAACTAAATACTTCTTTTTCTCTGGTTTTAATTATCCCTAGAGACATGATTCATAGAACAACATTCTTTATCAATTCATTCTCCTAATATGAAATCTTGGTAAATTGCTAGACAATGTGGATTTCTAAATGTTTGTAATTTGTGATGTCACCTTGTGGGTTTGTATCCTAATCAGAAGATGGGTGAAAGGGGTGTAGAGCTGTACCCAGAGATGAGACCAGGAGAGGTTCAGGGCAAATTTAATAAGGGGACTAAGACCCACTTGGGCAAAGATAGCATCTGCACTGAGGGTGGTTGGAGGCTTGTTTTTATACTGGGCCAAGGGAAAAGAAGATTCTCCAGCTTGCTGGAAGGTTCTGGAGGGTTAAGGTCTTTGCGGTGGAATTCTCAGGGTGGGACCAGATGTAGGCCTTTTGTTCTAGGAGAGGAGAAGGAAGGGGAAGGGTTTAGACCCCCACCAATTAGAAAGGTTGAAGAATGAGCTTGTAAATTAATACACAGTACATTTAGTTAGCTATTGCAGAAAGTGATACCCAAGCAGGGGTTGGGGCAATCATCTTATACATAGTTGGTTCCCTGAGCTGTTGCAGGTTAAATAAAATCAGAGTATTTAGACTTCTTTTTTATCAGGCACAGGCCGCATGGAAAACAAGTCACGAAAGAACTTGAAGCCTTTTCCAAAGGTTGGTCTCTGAGTTCAATGATGTGATAACCATGTTTTAGGCTTGGATACTTGGTTATCACATAGTGTTCTCCAAAACAACGTCAAGGTCAAAGGAAGAGCCTCCCTGTGAGGACAAGAAAGAAACTGTTGCTTGTTACTTTGGCTGATAAGATTGGCTGAACACGGCTTATTGCAGCTGAGATGGAGCATAGGAATTCAGTCCTTTGTAAGAAGATTTTTTGTCTCCAGTATAGAAAGTAGAGGGATGAGCAAGAATTGAAAGAGGGTAAGAGAAGAGCTCAGGAAGAAGTTATTCCAGGGCATTTCTTGAACACAATGTAGGTTTAGAAAATACATGAGGGCAGCCTAAGTTAACACAATCTTCCAAGAGGAACTCTGCAGAAAATTATGGGGCAGGACAAGGGTGAATTAAACTTCACTGAGTCAGATTCTATGAATGAGACAATCATGCTAACTGAAGAACTGAACTTGACTGTGCTAAGACATCAGCCTTAGTTTATTTTAAAATGCAATACCTTAGGTCTCCTTCCTCTACCCTTTCTGTTCTCCCATTGGTTTTGAGATAAATATGCATAGATTTAGGATAGCGGTTCTTACCTCTATTGTGCTTAAGAATCACTTTGAGAACTTCTTAGAAATGCAGATTCCAAGTTCCCCTGCCACCCAGATTCCAAGTAAGCCAATCAGGGAAGAGTCCATGAAACTATTCTGTTATTTTTATGAAGACTTGGGTAGTTATGGTGTAGATGATCCACTGACTATATTTTGCGTACTCTCCCAAGATTTCCCAGTACTGAAGATAATTCTGTTAGAGGGCTGCCCTTAGAATGATCATGAAATCCTTTAAATGGACATATTTTAGGACCAAATACAGAGGTTGTATCGCACAGACTCTCTCTCTGAAATTGGGTTAGGGGCATGGCACTGGTTGAAGAGAAGGATTATTTTGGAATAATAGAGCTGGAACTATAGACGTAGGTGGTTTTGGTAGTTGTGTGGAAGTCTGGACCACAAGAGGAAGAGTAAATCAACTGTAGTTAGATGATTCATGAGCGAGGTAATTGAAGTTCTTTGGGTCACCAGGGCCTGGTGTACAGAAAGATTCAGGAATTATTAAACCAAGTGAGTTAGTCCTGAAAAAGCTCTTTCTGACTGGCATCCACAAATCCAGCACTGACAATTTCTTGGCTAAGTTTAATAGCACAACTAGCCCTGGGGTGGTCTTCACTGTTTTCCTAGATAGGAAGAAACCAGAGTCCCAGTAACAAAGAGAGGCACAATTATTTCTGAATCCACCCTTTTCCTTCTATGACATACATTCTGGAAGAAGAGTCCTTCAATTTAGTGGAACAAAAGCTAGAATAGCATTTTAAAGTTACGAACAACCAGTTCATTGACCGAAAAGTAATTTTTGAGGTAAGTGAAAATAAACCTAGCTTTTAAGGAAAACCAAATAAGTAGAATGAATAAAGAAAAAGGAAGAAAGGGAAGCAACCAACATTTATTATGCTCTTCCCGTGTGCAACATGTTTTACAAACTTTATATTATTTAAAAGACTGAATGTCTTTTAAGACCTTTTTCAAGTCATAGACTCTACAAAATGTAATTAAGAAAAGAATTGCTACCTAAAATTAAATTGTGAGTATCAGCGGGTGGCATGTGGTCAAATACTTCAATGGAAAGGCTTTTATCTCCCAAAGAGGGAATTCCTACAAAGATAGAGACTTTACCTTTTTTAATTTTTTTTTAAGATAAAGACTTTAAACACGCTGGCGAATTCGGCTGTGTGAGTTGTTTGGTTCTTAATAGAGACACGAACCTCTCTGACCCTTTGGCTTATGCCAAACCATGATCAACGATGAGTCTGCATTTCAATTTACCTTTCCCGTTGAATCCAGAGCTTCTGGCTTAATCCATTTGCATTCAGTTTTTAAAAAGACAGGTATCCATTGTAGATGGTATTGAGTGATTTGTTTTCGTGATGTAGACTGCAGAACTAAATTCCCATTCCTGGTAATTATTGTAGAGGGGCTCAAGTCCAGGCTGGCTTGACAGGAATTGGAGAGGATTTAAGGTTATTTTCCCTCTAAAGATTCTATAATTCTGTAATTCCAATCAAGAGAAAGAGGAGCCTCTTTATGCTGGAGAAATGCAAACATTAAAGCTGGTATCCGTAGGAGAAGGAAGAAAATCTGTCCCCTAAATGGTGGAGTTATTCCTCAGCCCAGACAACAGACCAGGGTGGAGGGAGAAGGGGACAAACAAAGGTGCCTTGTGTGCATCCTACACCCTGCATGCAGGGAAATCAGCGTTCAGAAATGCCGCTCACGCTCCAAATGCAAATCCTTGTGTTTCTCTAGCCATGTACACGCTACTGGGCAACGCCAACGGGGCCACCTGTGCGTTTCCCTTTAAGTTTGAAAACAAGTGGTATGCGGACTGCACCAGCGCCGGGCGCTCGGACGGGTGGCTCTGGTGCGGAACCACCACCGACTACGACACAGACAAGCTATTTGGGTACTGCCCTTTGAAATGTAAGTAACTGTTTGTCATCAGGAAGAGTTTGGCACGTTTGGTACATGGCATGGTAGCGATCAGGGATTGCGTTTATCTGGAGCAGTTTCCCCCCCAGAGTGACTTCACATTTACAATCTCATTGTAAGTCACCAGAAGCCTTTAGGAACGTCATCGTCTCCGTTTTATAAAGGAGAAAGTGATCCATGGGGGCTGGAGACTAGATCACAGATCTTTGGACTCTCAGCCCTGGGTTTTTAATGGGTATTGAGATCTTCTGGCAAGAGTAGGCTGTACCCCCACTACCTCAACATCTCCTGAGATCATGAGACTGGACTCCACTGTCCCAACCTCTCCTGCAGCAAATGACCTCTTTCTTTCTACCAGTTCTCTGTTACTTTCTAAGACTTTAGGGCAAATTAACCTGTACGCAATGTGATATACCTAGCTCTAGAAGCATGCATGCCCTGTTCTCACCCCCACATGCTTTTACCTTTGGGAAACCACAGATTTAAAACCAGAAATAAGTATAGGGTTTGATGGAGAGAGAGGCCTCAGAATTTTGTTGCATTGGAATGAAAAGAGCTCTTTACGTGAAAATAATAGTGATACTCTTTTTATGTTTAAGAAGAATGTCATTTGATTTCAGACAGCCGGGAATCAATGGAAGTGGGTCATGTATATGTTTGAAAGTTTTTGACAAGTGAACATTTAAGCTGTATAATGGGAAAGAAGCCAGATCACATCACAAGGTGGGAGGGCTCCAGGACCGATGAACACCGGGTGCTTGAGGAAACTGCAGTAGGTTTTTAGCGGGGTGGAGGATGTCAGCACTGGCTGGCAGAGCTGGGGCTAAGGAAAGAGGAAAGGAAAGTGTTCTTTCTCTTTTGCTTCACTTTCTCTGACACCCAGCACCGTCTTCCTGCTGCCCGCTTCTTCCTTCCTAACTTTCTTACCCACTGACCTCTCTCCTGCTACTTCAGACTAGATCAGAGCAGCTCTTGCTTTCTGGTACCCCCCAGGACTCTTTCTCCTGGTGCTCTGCACAGGGCGAGGCCGGCAGGACACCGGATGTCGTCCGGGATGGTCACAAGCTGCCTGAATTCTAATAGCTTCACTTACAACTCAATTTTCAGGACCACAGATCTGCTCCTAATCCACATTATCTCAAGCACTGTTGTAAAATAGTACAACCTAGAAAAATAACTTGGCTTGTCAAATTGAAGCCAGAAGTCTAAGAATTGTGCTTATTTATCACTGTTGATCTATACTCTCCGCTCATCCCCCTAAAACTAAACTTGATTTCCTGAGTGCACTCACTTCTAATGGAACAATACCCACAAAAATACCCTTCCTGCTCCTGGTCACACTGATCTTCCATTCTTGATTGGAGGGAGATGTATTTACCCCTCTTCTAGCAATCTTTACACATTTGATTCCCACGAAAGATTTATAGATGTCAAATTTTTACATTAAAAGTCTTTTTCTGAAAAAGTTGCTTTCCCCCCCTCAAGACAAAGCAATACCAATTTTTCATTGATTAAGGAGGATATTTCTTCTTAGTAGGAATAATATTTTCTAAATCTGTTTCATGAGTTCTTAGGAGTTTACATGCAATGGGGTCCAACTATATCATCTTCCACTTAATGGTACTGATTGACAAAAGAATTGATGGATGAATGCGTGATCTAATGAGTGAAATGTACTTGGCAAATTATAAATCCCTCATCACAAAGGAAACTCACAACCTTGGATAGGTTTAACTATGGGTTGGAGAGGGGTCCTGAGTATGTTCACTAGAATAAATTTTAGTCTTGTTACTTTACATTTATGTCTTCACCACCAAATGATATATACTTTTTCCTATTAAATGTAAAAGTAAAATAATTATGAGAAGTTTGATTTCAATGTGCATTAAGAATTTCAAGCACACTTTATTCGTTTCATGCCTGTCATAGGGCTTTGTAATTTCCTAGCCTATTTCATTTTGTACTCCTTTCAAAAGAGCATTTTCTTCTATATCAGCCTTAAGCTAGCCTTAATCTTCGATACAGGAAGATGAGGTCCCAGTTCTTGACCTGGCAACAGCTAACGTATACACTTCATTGTGCATTGCATTGTTTATTGCAATGTTTTCCTTCTAGGTAGAGATTAATTTTCAAGTATCATGAGAACAGGAAAAGGAAAAGATCCCGTTCTTTCAGTTTTCTTGAGCTTGCAACTTTAGCTCTCAACTTCAGTCCTGCTGGTTTTCTGTGGGAATTTGAGCTCTTTGTGCTACGTACAGTCAGTAAACTTTTCTATTCATTGAGAAATATGTTTTAATCCCATGACTTAAAATGCAAAATATACTTTAAGTGAAGAGTCAATGGCATTTCCTTCTTTGGTCATTTTGCTTTCCCCCATTCCTGTAGCATGAAAAGAATCCTCCCCTTTTTAATATCTCACATTTTTGTCATATCACAGAGGAGAAACTCCAAACTCTAAAATGAATTGCTTAAAACAATCTCTGTCTTCAAGTAAACCCCAAATCATTCTCACTTGAATGAACTCATTCACATACACAATCAACTAATAAGACCTTAGATCGTTATCATTTAAATTCAGTGTCACTAATTCCAATTTATCTTTTATAGAGCATATTATGATTTTGTCATTAAAACATCTTCCAAATTTCTATGCTGTTGCCAGAATCAAATTTTGATGTTTTCTTCCTTCTGGATGTGCTGTGGAACCACAAGTTTCATATCATGGCCTGTGGTGTTTTGTCACCATGTGATTTAAAGGTCTGATGAGGTTACTTCCTCATCAGATATAAAGCACAGTGACATACAGAGTTAAGAATCAGGACAACAGAAACTATGTGGAAAGTAGCCTAATATCACAGTAAATTGAGTATTTCGCAGAAAGTTTGAGAAGTTATAGAATCCTTTCTCACTTCCTTACAAATAAATTAAACTAAATTAATACTTTACACGGCTCAACAATAGAACCCTAGGGTATTAAAAAGAAAAAAGAATAAATCTTCACAACATGAAGCATATACACATGTTTCGTTTACTAACTTCTGAACCATATGTAAAGGCTATAGATAATATTTATGCATAATAGAGAACATCCAGGTTTCTGAAATGTATTGGGAATTGTACAATAGAAAAGAAAAAAGATTCTAACAAATAATTATATTTTACTCAGTGGAAAGAAAAAGTAACAATTAGTATCTACTATTGCTAAGGGCTTTACCTATATTGCATACATCCTAGTGATGGGAGAATGAGACTTCCCAAGTTCATGATTTAATGTATAGGCAAAATGCCCACTTGCTGAGAGAAGACATGTATTTATTTTTTTCCATTCCCTTATCCCCTCACCTTTTTTGGGGGGGTCTAGATTAAGAACATTGGACTGGTATTTCTATTCTTTGTCTTTATATTTACTTCACCTTCCAACTCATCTGATCCCAAATTTCCCGAAGGACAATAGGATGTTATGCTTTCCTTTCTTTCTGCACATGGAAGAGATTGGATGTGGCTATAGCTCATTGTTTGAAACCTCCCTTCTCCCTCACTTCATTTCAGGAGTAAAGAAAATCCCAAAGCCACTTTAAAAATAAGTAAAAGGAAAAAAAAAATGAACAGAAAGGAAAAGAAAGATCATGTTTTTGGCAGTCATGCTACTAAGCTAGTTTAAAGCATAGTGTTTTCTATGCAGACTGTAGCCCATTCTCCTTGACTTCTTTCACAGTTGAGGGCAGTGAAAGCTTGTGGAATAAGGATCCGTTGACAAGCATTTCCTACCAGATAAACTCCAAGTCCGCTTTGACATGGCACCAGGCGAGGAAGAGCTGCCAACAACAGAACGCTGAACTCCTGAGCATCACCGAGATACACGAGCAGACCTACCTGACAGGTAATGATATGGAAAGGAAACAAGAGTTGTCATTAAAATCGTGATTACAAGTAGGCTGCACGAGGGATGAGAGACGTCATGACAGAGTCGGTCCCTAAGCAGGTTATGCGGATGGTTTGACAGCTTTCCACTCTGAAAATGATACCAGGCCTGACAAATAGTTCTCTGCTCAGGAGCCAACTTTGTTCTACGGGTTGTGATGCTCCCTAGAGCCAGTGCTAAGAAGGATTCTGAGGACAAATCTGAACTCAGAGTAAAAGGTGCCACAATTAATTATGAGTGTTTTTCTTGGACATGAGGTCGGTCAGGTATCTGCTATCTGGGTCTAACCTGAAGCCAGAAATCTTTCATGCTCCCTGCACCATGGAGTTCAACATGACAAAACGCAGTGCTGCCCCTGGCAGCAGGCAGAAGTCACAGGTTGCTCTGAAACACTGGCTTTCTTGTCTCTCTCACTCCCAGGTTTTCAGGTCTTATAGATACTCTTGCCATAGTGTATTTGTGTGTGTGTGAGTGTGTGTTTAAACATCTGTTCTTCTAAGATTGTGAAGACTTGACAAGGCTAATGTTTGCGCGAGAAGAGAGTATCTATTTTAGCTTCTGTATACACTGGGGGAAAGAGTGAGATTAGAACCAGAAATTAATGTGGGAGCAAAACTATCCCTGATTTCCTGGCCTCTAAATCCCCTGCCTGCAGTTTACCCCGACCCTGCACTAGAATAGTATAGCGCTGTTCCTATGAGTTTCAAATACCCTCAATGACTCCTTATTTCCCATCAAATAGTGAATACAACACCTTTGCCTGACGTTCAAAAGCTGTCATCTAGCCACCTCTTACTGTTCCTGGCTATACATTTTGCAGTCTTGACAAAAGAAAAGTCTCTGTTCCTCATCTATCCTCTCACCTCCACGTCTTTTCCCATATTGTTTTCTTCTGCCTTGCCAAATTTTGTACAATGGATATGTAATCGTTTCCATTTCCACCTGCATTTCTTTTATTTACTTCTTGCTATTTTTTTTATAGCAGCTACTTACAAATATTCCCCCTCCTCTATAAAACTATAAATACATTAAGTTATTTTTAATGAATCAATTGATTTATTCCACACAATATCTGGTACCTCTGTGCCAGTCTTTATACTAGGTCTTGGAGACATCAAAGCCAACCCCATGTTGTCCACATAAAGTCCAATGGGGAACACAGATATAAACAAGAAAGCAAACACATGAATAGGTGCAAATGATAGCAGGTGTCATGCAGCAGGCAAACTGGAGGTTGGGGGGCTAGAAATGGGGACTGTCTTGTGAGTTTATGTATTCCTTCTTTCTCCCAATGAGATTCACACAGAACCTTCCATGGAAAAGAGTCTCGATGAATGTTTGCTGGCTGACACATGTTAATGCAGCCAAATGAAAAGAATTACTTAGAAATCCACCCTAACATTTGGGCAACTGCGTAGTTTAGGACAAGAAGACAGTAAGCACAGTGGTTCTTAAATGCAAAGTTGCTTGTTCACATCACCTGGGAACTTTGTTCAAGTGAAGGTGGCCAGGCAGGCCCAGGCCCTGGAGATTGTAGATCAGCAGCTGTGAAGTAGGGCCCAGGAATCTGTATGTCATCACCTAGCCAGGTGATTCTGGGGCAGGTGGTTGAGGGACCATATCTGGTGAAAGACTGTGTTAGTATTTGCTGTATACAGGCAGCAGAGTACAGGGGTTAAGAAAGTAGATTTTGGAACCAAACCGCCTGGGTACCTGCTCTATGAAGCGTGGGAGCTTGGGGATATTTCCAGAGGCATCAGTGACTTCTATTTTTTTTTTTTTTTTTTGAAACAGAGTCTAAATCTGTTACTCTGGATAGCATCACTGCAACTTCAAACTCTTGAGTTTGAGATCCTCTTGCCTCAGTCTCCTGAGTAGTTGGGACTACCGGCACCTTCCACAACGCCTGGCTAGTTTTTCTATTTTTAGTAGAGACGGGGTGTCATTCTTGCTTAGGCTGGTCTTGAACTCCAGAACTCAAGCCATCCACCTGCCTCCGCCTTCTAGAGAGCTAGGATTATAGGCATGAGTCAAATAATTCATGTAAACCTTTGGTCCTCAACATGTGGCCTGTTAGAAACCAAGCAACACAGTATCACCACCTGAGTTCTGCCTCTTATCCCCGCCAGCTGTCCATGGAACCATCAAACGGGTCTTTGATGTCAAAAAATTTTGGGACTGCTGGTGCAAAGCATTATAAGGGCTAGAGCACATCCCCTAACCTTACCTCATTTCTTAGCACGTGTTTTCCGATGATGCCTTCTTCTCTGCAACACATTCACCCTATAAGTTACATTAAAGAGATTGCAAGTAGAAAAGTACAATGATCTCACTGTGTGCATTCATAAACTCAGAGACCAGATTCTACCTCAGTTTGCACCAATTATTCTTATTCTACATTGGACTTTGGGGCCCTATAATATTGAGACAAAGGTCAGAGCAATTTGTCTTGACAACCATGTATAAAAATAAGGAGGCAGAAGAAAGCACCAGAAGAGAGGAAGATGAATTCATGTAGATGAATGTTTCTTAAGGAATTAAGAAATAGAAATAGATGATTAAGAAATAGAAAAGATGATTCACAACAGTCTTGAGGTTATTTGTGTACACTCGCGTGGGTGAGAGAAACTTGCATGGAGTTTTAAAATGGTTTCAGTTGGAGTGTATGTGTTGTTTTTTTCATTTGAATCTGTTTGTGGATCGCGTTATCTTGACTTGTTCAAATGTTTGCTTGTTTTCTGGTTTTCTGGAAACCAAGGGACACAGCCCAGGATACTTTTTACTCCTTTCACTGGCTTTGTGGAAGCAAGCATGATTAGATGGTGGCTTTGCCTGCTACAAACTCATTTCCTGGACCTTGGACTCTGCTATCAGAGTTGGGCTGCAGGAAATGCTTCCGTAGGGTAAGCCCTGTGTTCTGTCAGCACAGCAAACAAGCTCCCAGAGGTTCAGAGGCTGAGTTCACCTCACATACTTACCTGACTCTTATGAAAGCCTGTGGAATCTTAGTCAGCAAATTTTAACTGAAATCTGGTTAAGAATGACATTTCTAGTGAGATTTGTAGTAATCCCTGCCTTCTTTTTCAAAGTCAAAAATCATGCGTTGGCAGGGGGAAGTCTGACAGAGATTAAAAACAATTAAATAGAGAAAAGATATACCCCCATCTTATTTTGAAGAATGATATTAACAACATTTAGTATTTCTTAAGATATATTGGAGAAGAATCTAGAAAATAGGGGTCTGAATGGGTGATTGTGATCCATTGCATTGTGGGAAATGTACCGTTTAAAAAACAACCCGCAGACAGTTAACACTTTAAGATTTCTCTTAGGTGAGGATTTTGAGGACTCAATGTCACTTAAAAATTGTGCAAGCCTGTTTGATGACTCTGAGATTTGATTCACTGTCAGCTGTTGAACACTAAATTTTATTCGACAGCTCATACCAACCTCACCAATCTCATAAATCCCCACTTTATAGATGAGATAACAGAGCAGGAGAGAGAGGTTAGGAAACGGCTTCATGACTCAAGCTGAGAAAGTAGCGGAGCTGGAATTCAGTCCCGTCTTCTGTTTTATCTTGCCTGTGTCTCGTTCTCTAAACGATCAAGGATCTGGTGGTCCTCACGTGCTAATGAGAACCCGTAACATCTCCTCCCTCCAGCTCTCCTGTTTCAAACTGGAAATTTCATTTCCTATTATCTGCCTGGCCAATGCGTGCCAACCACAGCCATTTTATTATCTTTGCCACTTCTGTTTCAACTCTGAAAAATGCTGGGACATTCTATTTAATCCTCAATTCCTGAATCTGATACATGAGTACATTTGTCCAGGATTAGGATTTACAGAACTGAAATAAGATACGGGAAGTGAGATTTGGCTTGTTTCCCTGTTTTTACCAGTTTCCTTTGGTACTGCCTGGAAAACAAATTGGACCTCAATGTAGGAAAGAAAGCAAAAAAATCATACATTTTTTTATCATAGTTAAAAGAAGATAAATAGTCATTTCAGATAGTATACATAGGAAGTTAAAAATTTAATAATTTAGCATGCAGAATTAATGCCTTTCATAGCAATAGTAAAAGTATTTGGGTCTGCTCCTTTGTGAAATTTCCAAAGTGCAGTAAAGGAAAAAAGTTGAGTAATGCTCATTGGCTTTAAGTGATATATTTAACAGAAGGTTTGAATTTTGTTTCTAAATCACACCTTTGACGATTCCATTAGTGATAATAATAATCCTATTAATAACAGTATTGGTAACAAATAGCAGTAACTTAAATTTACTGAGCAGATGTATATGTGAGGCTTTGTTTTAGAAGGTATTAATTAATTGGCTCATGTGTATAATCCCATCACTTTCGGAAGCCAAGGTGGAAGGATCCCTTGAGTCCAGGAGTTTGAGACCAGTTTGGGCAATATAGTGAGGTTCCATCTCTACAAAAATAAGAAAAATTACCCAGGCATGGTGGCCTATGCCTGTAGTTTCAGCTCCTCAGGAGACTGAGGCAGGAAGAGCACAGCAGTTTGAGGCTTCACATTGAGTTACATTGATACCTCTGCACTTTAGCCTGGAGGAGAGAAGAAAATCTTGTCTTTAAAATAAATAAACATGATGAATTAGTTTAATTATTTGAAGATGTGCTTAGAAGCACCGAGAGCTGATAATTCCCTTAAAAGGCTGTTATCATTTCCCGTCATGGCAAACATAATAATTTAATTAAGAAATCTGAGACAAAAATCTAATTTAATTCTTCTTTAATCAGTGAATTAGTAATAGTTTTTTAAAACTCAAATAGACTCCTTTCTTAACTGATCCATTTTTTAAAATCCCAGAGTATTTGATTTTGAGGACTAGCCATATTTAACATTTTGAAATGCTATTTTCAAGAGCATTTTCTTTAGAATACCTCTCTGCAGTTATACAGAGAATTATTAATCAGGTTAGTACAACCTTAAAGAATTTGTGAAAAAAAATCTTCTAATGTTCAATTTTAGTTCATAGTGTAATTACTGACCTAGAGCATAATACCAATATAATATTGACCCCAGAGTATTTCTAAGGTGTGGTTTGGTAGTTAGTATTTCCACCTTATAGCTTATTTGTTGGCCTACAGGAATTGGGGCAACACTCTTTAGTTGGTTTATATTATCCTAAAATAAATATATAATAACATAGTACTCATAATAAGTTTAATAGTCCCATGTAATTTAATTAGCAAATTAAAAGAAATAATTGATGACATGAACAACTACAATTGTTGTGACATAGACAGTTATTAAGTACTTCATCATTATTATTTCTTTTAAGAATACAGTCATGCTTGAAGCTCATCCTGGAGATTTAAGACTAAAGAAAGATTTCTCATTTTGATAATGTCATTTCCTTGGCTTAGCCTTTATAATAAATATTTCCATATTTTCTATGGAAAATAAAATTCTAAATAAAATTCTAAATAAAATAAATTCTAAAGAAAATTCTAATTTTCAGGAACCCACTGATGTTCTTGACAAATTACAAGATTAATTCTGGCAATAGGCTATTGTTCACAAGCAAAGACATGTATGAGAAATATCTGCCTAGTTCATTGTTCTTTGCTGGAAGGTGCTCTAACATTTAAAGTTGTCTAGAAGAGTTATTATCATAATAATAACTCGTGGACAAATTTAATTTAAACACAGATGGAATCTAGTGGGAAAACCACCTTGAACCCTGGGTTCCACTAATCCTCTGCTTCCCTTGCAACCAGTTAACTTAACCTCTCTGTGCTTACTTAGTTGCTGCATCTGTAAAATAAAGAATTGGATTTCATACCTCCCAATGTATAAAAAGTATCTAAGTGAGAGTTCTGTGCTAGCTTTTAAACTTTGTTTTCTAGAATGCCAAAAATAAAATAAAAATAAGTGAATTCCACTTAATTTTCATCAAGTTTTTACATGCCAGTATTTAATTTCATCCTATTTTTATTTTGCTACTTCATTTAAAGACATCACACAATGGTGTTCACTTTTTAGCACCTATGGGTATTGAGTGTAGTTCCGTTTATGAAATAAATGTCAATGTAACTAATCAATATCAATCTAGTCAATAATCCTCAAGTGGTTGTCTCTTTGCAAATGCCGAACAATATGCAGATCCTGGGATCTCCAAGAAAGCCAGGGCATTCTCCTAGAATTAGGGGTACAATAAATGTAAGATGCTTTTCTTGGCATTGGGTCACTACCCTCCCCAATCATTTTAATATATGACATGAATGAGTGTGTGTATAAACTAATGAAAACTTAGAAGAATTTTAGCGACTTTGAGATAGTTATATTGGAACTAGAGAGACTGAGCTTTGGTGTCATGTGAACCTAGGTTTAAATTTCAGCTCTACCACGTCATTTGAACTCCCAATTTTCTCATTTATCAAATGGAGATAGTATTACTCAACTCATAATTTATGGGGGATTAAATAAGCAAAGATAGTACTTTGTATATAATCTTTAATAAGTTTGTTAACTCTTACCGGCTCGGCCCCTGTGGCTGAACGGGCTAAGGTGCCAGCCACGTACACCTGAGCTGGCAGGTTCCAATCCAGCCTGGGCCCGCCAAACAACAATGACGGCTGCAACCAAAAAATGGCCGGGCGTTGTGGCGGGTACCTGTAGTCCCAGCTGCTTGGGAGGCAGAGGCAGGAGACTTGCTTGAGCCCAGGAATTAGAGGTTGCTGTGAGCTATGATGCCACAGCACTTTATCCAGGGTGACAGCTTGAGGCTCTGTCTCAAAAAAAAAAAAAAATTTGTTAACTCTTACCATTGAAACTACTTGACTAAGGAAATACATCTTATACATCACAGTAAGCATAGACTGGTTGATTTATGTGTACCAATAGGTACACATACTTGAGGTTGGTATTTTATTAAAGCCAAAGGATACTTTTCTTTTTCACTAATTGCCTTTCATTGATAAAAATACTTTAAAGAGTATAAAAATTTTTACTTATTCTTTCAAAAAGATATGTAATATTCTTTTTTCTTTTATTAAAAAAAATTCCATATCGGACCTCATACAGAGTTTGAAGTATCGTAATTATGACTTATAAACTGCCTAAATAAAGCACTCATGTTAGTATAAACACTGAATGGTTAGAATGTAATCACTGTTTTAATGCAGAAGAAAAACAGACTTAAAAATATCATAAAATAAAATGTATGTGGCTTAGTGCCCGTAGCTCAATGAGTAGGGCACAGGTCACATATACCCAGAGCTGGCGGGTTCAAGCCCGGCCCGGACCTGCTAAACAACAATGACAACTGCAACCAAAAAATAGCCAAGTGTTGTGGCGGGCACCTGTAGTCCCAGCTACTTGGGAGGCTGAGGCAAGAGAATCGCTTAAGCCCAGGTGTTTGAGGTTGCTGTGAGCTGTGATGCCATAACACTCTACCTAGCGCAACATAGTGAGACTCTGTCTTAAAAAAAAAAATTATGGAATAAATTCTGAAATAGAAGGTCAGAGTAATAAGTTATGAAAGTGATAAGTTGAAACATTTATGACACTTTTTTATCAGAGTAAATTTTGACTTTTATACAAAATAAATCTTTTTACCTCAAAAGGAAGCAAAAATATCATGATTTGATGACAGTCATGTCCAAATAAGAATCACATTCCTATTACCCTTGAGAAAGTATATAGTTGTCAAAATGCAGAACCTTAACAAGAATCTTACTAGCTTACCTGTACTCTGCCTCAGTTTCTTTTCCTGTCAATGGAAGTAATATTTTGTTTACTCACCTTAAATTGTTAAGAGAGGCAAAGGATATCAGTTTAGTTATGGTTACTGTTATTGTCCTTGAGTATATTTGATTCAAGCACTTAATTCTGATTTTAATTTCATCGTCCTTCCTGAATGCCAGTTTTGTTACTGTTTTTTCTTTTTTTTGGTATAGGATTAACCAGCTCTTTGACTTCAGGACTCTGGATTGGACTCAACAGTCTGAGTTTCAACAGTGGTTGGCAGTGGAGTAGTGGCAGTCCATTCCGGTATTTGAACTGGCTACCAGGTAGGGTTGAGTCCATCTGAGGTCAAATAATCCAAATTTAATTTATCCAGACACCATGAAGACCTTTCTTATCTCACGTGTAGATCTCAAAGAGAAGGATTGAGAGACTTCATCAAATAGAGTTCATTTCTCACCTTGCTTTGACAGCTACCAGCTTGATTTAAATACAGGGTGGCCATTGCACATGAACTTTATGGCCTGGATAGTAAATCTGAATAGTAAATTTGTAAGGTTGTACCAGCTTCCTGGGAAAAGGACTTGCCTGCCATTGTTATTACACAAATCAATACTGATCCTTGTTTAAAATTTAAATTCTTAGCATATCCATGATTTGCTAGGCATTATATCCAAAAACAAATTTTGTAGCTACCCTTCACCATGGTTTACTAAATATTCTAATAGGATTGTTACTCAATACCTGCTGTTTCATCAACCTTGTCATCATCCTTGAAAGGATTATCTGACACTTGTTTGCAAAGTCTGGCAAGGTGCTTTCAACTTTTTGTATGACTGATATTGGACTCATTTGTCACGATTTTTTGAATTTTATGTTTCACTGAAAGTGCTTATAGAATTGGCGCCCATAGCACAGTGCACACCAGTCACCTGCAACAAAGCTGGTGAGTTTGAGCCCGGCACAAGCCAGCTAAACAACAATGGTAACTGCAACCAAAAAATAGCTGGGCGTTGTTTGTGGTGGGCGTCTATCATCCAAGGTACTTGAGAGGTTGAGGCAAGAGAATCGCTTAAGCCGAAGAGTTTGAGGTGGTTGTGAGCTGTGACGCTATGGCACTCTATAAATTTAAAATAGTTTAACATAGCAAATTGCACATGAACTTTACGTCCACCCTGTATAATAGTTAAAGATTTTGTGTGTATATTTATGTTATCGTATATACTATGAATTTAAGTGACCTGAAACTATTTGATGATGGAGAATTTCTCAAGGCTGTATTTTGAGTTGTGAGGTATCTGTATTCTTACTGTCACCATGGCAACGATTGGCTTCACATTACCACCATTTTCTCCTGTTTCTAACCTAATAGGACCAGATTAAAAATACTGTCTCAGTCACAGACTGTGATGCCCTGTACCGGCATGAAAATTCAGTAGCACTTTTCTTGGCAATTTGTAGTTTCTAGAAAAACAGAGTCAGCGGATGATAAAAATGTACAACAGCTTTCTTATTTTTTTGGAAGACAGAAAATGCTATAGGCTAATTATTTCTATGCTTGTATTCACCATAAAAATAACAGGATATAAAAGGATATGAATTACTAAATGTAATTTTACATATACACATAAAGCAATATTCTGAGAAAACAAAAAGATCAATAATAAGACATTTTCAACTTATTCAGCTGTATCAGCTGGTGTTCATAGCTACTCGAAGTCCTCTGTTGGGTATGATTTCACACCATTGCCTATACCTCACCCCCAGAAACATTTAAACATTCTTGGTTTTTTAGGACAGTTCAATTAGTGATCAATGATGTCTGCTGTGGGTGTGGGAAAGGGAGAGACTTATTATGTTGGTCATATCTTTATCAGTTCCACCATGGGTAATGCCAGTAATGGTGTTCTTTCATAAGGTAAGACTTATTTTTTAAAGCCACTGAATGTATTTTGTATTTGGCTTAGAAAATTAAACTCTCCATTTTCTTTCTTTTCTTTTTTGTTGGGGATTCATTGAAACTCTCCATTTTCTATATTGACTAATTATATAACCTCCCCCAATTTTGATAAAATAATATTCCCAACATGAGAGGACTTTGGGAGGCCAAGGCAGGAGGATCACTTGAGGCTAGGAGTTTGAGACTAACCTTGACAACATAGGGAGACACTTTCTCTCGAAAAAAAAATTAGCCAGGTGGTGGCAGGTGCCTATAGACCTAGCTACTCATGAAGCAGGATGATTGCTTGAGCCCAGGAGTTCGAGGCTGCAGTGAGCTCTGATCATGCCACTGCATTCTACCCTGTGCTTAAAAGAGGAAGACACTATCTCAAACAAACAAACAAACAAACAAACAAAATGAGAGAGGATTTTTAGACGACATATTTTGGTTTAATTGAATTAGAACTTACTCTGAAATTCCCCTTTTAATCTATTTCTTCAATGCATGATTGTTACTGGGCTGTCACTCAAATCTTGCAATGGTAATCAGCTCTATTGTCTTCTAGAATATGGGAAGTAAATATTATCAGAGAATATAAGATATTTTTTTAAAATGGGTAAATATTCAATTTGTCTGCCTGCCCATTCAGTCAAATTCAACTGAAAAATCCTAGCTGGGCTCAATTACGTCATTGGACAGTAACCATCGTTTATTAGGGGACTAGAATTTTTATTCTTTTTTTTTGTTGCTAAATGATTGTACAACATTAGGCAGATCCTTTTTTATCATTCAGTTTGGGAGTGATGCTTATACTATTTAACTACTTAATTTATGATTTCAGTGATAAAACCTGAGGGGTTACCTTTGGTGAAGGTGAGGAATGAAAATGGAATATAAGTAGGAAAGTAAATGAAACTCCCTTTTTTCTTAAAACAAATTCCTGAGAAGAAGGTACCAGATCAAATCACCTTCTGAAATAGTATGAGTCATTCAAATTAAAATTAGGAATCTTGTGGAATATTGTTTAATCAAGTCTCCACGTGAGTAATTAACAGATAATGCATCTGTTAAAATACATTCACTTTTGAAGTGAACGTAGATGATCTTGAAAGTGTGCACTCAAATATATAATAATGATGGCACACATTAAAGACCACAAATTGATGTCTTAAAGTTGGTAGATGTTGCATCAAAAAAATAAATATATAATGTGATTTATGAATTAATACATTAATCAATTATCCATGGCTATACAATATATTATTGTTTCTTGAACATTTATTTCTGGTACTGGTTCCTTATCTGTAATTCAGCTATCTTGTTCTTTTAGTCACAATATCTATAAATTTTAAAGCATTTTTATAATTCTTACAAACAATTTTATGTGTGTGTGGCATTTAAATAACTTTCAGAAATTTCTGGTGAAGACTTTGTGGAGTAAGTGTTAATGATTCCCCTCTTGCCAGAAGGGAGAGTGAAGTTCAAGTTCAGATTATATGGGTGTCAAAGGTCATAGGGCAGAGCTATTAATAGAAGGTGACCCATTCACACTGTCTTCAGTTGTGAGATGAAGGTAGTTTTCAGAGCACTAATTTTAATGTCATATGAGTAGTGAAAAGCATGAGAAATTTGGGTATCGACGCATATATCTGTTTTTCTAATCAATTTCCAGTAAGAAATGAAGGAAAGCGTAGCTGCAAGCAGTATTCTCTAACGGGCTGAGCTGAAGATATTGAGAAAGAGTTTCAGTTCTGGGAGCATGACATCTTTAGTTCCAGTTACTCCTTCCGTTGAACTCTCTGTGAAGGGTTTCAAGCCTGGTCCTGATAGTCAGCTTGACTTAGTTTCTTTTGTTTGTTTGTTTTTTGTTGTCATGGTTATTGACAATGAGCAATATAGCTGGTTTGGAACATCATGTGTTCTTTTTACTGGTACCTCCTTATGACATCTAATATGATATAGGGTGATAATTGTTCAAGTTTTGAAGTCTAGTTTTATTGGTTGGTAAGTGAGAACAAAAGTTATTGCAAAAAGCTCTCATTGGTATAACTGACATTTTAGGCATTGGAATGATCCAACAATAAAAACAAATAGACACCCATCACATCTTTCTTTCTCAGCCAGTAAATATTTATCTGCAAATATGTAGCAAAATACAGAATGGGAGGACATTAAATTTCAAGGATGAGGACAGAGGGCTGGGGACTCTGTCTCCTTGGAATCCCTACAGTAGCCTCACTTTAACATTTCCTTTTCCTCAAAGGAAGTCCATCAGCTGAACCTGGAAAAAGCTGTGTGTCACTAAATCCTGGAAAAAATGCAAAATGGGAAAATCTGGAATGTGTCCAGAAACTAGGCTATATTTGCAAGAAGGGCAACAGTACTTTGAATTCTTTTGTTATTCCCTCAGGTAAGTGATCTGTTTGGTCTGACGTGGGTAAGATATCAGAATTTAAAGCTAAATAACAGCTTCCTTGTAGCTGTTATGAAATGATTCCAGAGATTTTTTTTTTATTAAATCATAGCTATGTACATTAATGCAATCATGGGGTACAATGTGCTGGTTTCATATGAAATCTGAAATATTTTCATCAAACTGGTTAACATAGCCTTCATGGCATTTTCTTAGGATTCCAGAGATTTTATAGGGCAAACCATGAACCTGCAATATTTCTTTCTGTTGCTTACTACTACTGGTTTCTAGCATTTCCTGTGTGTGCCGCAGTGTTTG
>CAUYON010105277.1:0-27655 GCA_963573935.1 Arctocebus calabarensis
GCCGCGGCACAGGGGAACGGGGTCCAGTTTTTAGAGGGTCTTTCCCATGGGGTAGAGTGGGAGAACCTCTGAACTCTGCTCGCTTGTTTGTATGGAGGTATGGTGTATACTGCGAGCAGTTCTCTTGGGGGAGGGGACTCCTGTCCGCTTGGCGATGTGCTCTGTACCTTTTATTTGTATCCTTGGGGTCGCAGGTCGCTCCAGCAGTGTTGATGTGCATTCCTCGACCTTGTCTCTTGGCTCAGCTCCAAACCATTGGCTTTCTCGCTAAATTTCTGTCCTTGAACTCTCCTTCTGGACAGGAGCATCTGCAGAAAGCTGGCTACAGACCGCCATCTTGGCTCCTCCCCCCCATCACTTTTTCTTAAATGGGGATCCTTCTCACTGAATGTGCACAATGTAAAGGTGTTCAGCATATTTCCTGGGTGAAGGGCTCACCTACAACTTGAACTTCACCTTAGAAATAAAAACAACGTAACCTAAACACTTGTACCCTCACATTAATCTAAAGTTTAAAAAAGGGATTCTTTTCCCCAATGTATGTTTTTGTTGGCCTTGTCAAAGGTCAGATGGCAATATGAAGATGGTTTTATATTTGGATTCTCTATTCTGATCCATTGGTCTTTATCTCTGTTCTGTGCCAAGACCATGCTGTTTTGGTTACTAGAGCCTTGTAGTATAGCTTGGAGTCTAGTAAATCTGATGCCCGTTGATTTGTTCTTTTTGCTTAAGGTTGTTTGATCATACAGGTTCTTTTCTGGTTCCATGTGAAGCATAAAATTATTTTTCCTAAATACATGAAAAATGAAATTGTTATTTTAATGGGGATTGAATTGAATCTGTAAATCATTTGGGGCAGTATAGATGTTTCAGCAATGTTGATTCTGCCAATCTGTGAGCATGAGTTTTTTACATTTATTTATATCCTCTGCAATTTCCTTCTCATGTTTTGTAGTTCTCCCTGTAGAGAGAACTTGGTTAAGTATATTCTCCTTGGTTAAATATATTCCTAGGCATTTTCAAATGATTATTATTTTTTGCTATTGTGAAAAATATTGATTTGATTCTCAGTTTGATTGTTGTTGGCATATAGGAACACCACTGATTTGTGTACATTGATTTTATAACCTGAGATTGCTGAATTTTCAATTCCAGGAATCTCTTGGCAAAATCTTTGGGGTTTTCTAGATATAAGACCATATCATCTGTAAAGAGGAATAGTTTTATCTCTTCTTTCCTCATTTGCATACCCTTGACTTTCTTCTCTTGCCTAATTGTTCTAACTAGGACTTCTAGCCCTATGTTGAATAGAAGTGGTGACAGTGGGCAACCTTGTCTTGCTCCAGTTCTAAGCTGAAGTGCCCTCAATTTTGCCCCATTCAGTATAATGTTGGCTGTGGGTTTGTCTTATATGGATTTTATAATTTTGAGGCATGTTTCATCTATGCCTATTTTGTTAAGAGTTCTTATCATAAGAGAGGACTGAATTTTGTTAAATGCTTTCTCCACATCTATTGAGAGGATCATATAGTCTTTATTTTGCTTCTGTTTATGTGATGAATCACATTTATAGATTTTTGTATGTTGAACCATCCTTGCATCTCTGGGATGAAGCCTACCTGGTTGTTCTACACAGCCAACAAAACAATCAATAGAGCAAATAGATAAATTACAGAACAGGAGAAAATATATGCATGCTATACATCTGATAAAGGTCTGATAATCAGAATCTACAAAGAACTCAAGCAAATTATCAGGAAAAAAATCAAACAACCATTAAGAAGTGAGCAAAATGCATGAACAGAAACTTTTAAAAAGAAAATAGACTAATGGCAAGGCAGCGCCTGTGGCTCAAAGTCCCGGCCAAAAATGGCAACAAAAAAGAAAGAAAAAGAAAAAAAGAAAATAGACTAATGGCCAACAAACATATGAAAAAATTCTCACTGTTTCTAATCATTAGAGAAATCCAAGTTCCGATGCGGAGATAGGAACCCTTATACACTCTTGGTTGGACTGCACACTAGTACAGTCTCTATGGAAAGAAGTATGGAGATACGTTAAAGAACTATAAGTAGACCCACCATTTGATCCAGCAATCCCACTACTGGGTATTTATCCAAAGGAAAAAAAGACATTTTAATGAAAGGACTTCTGCACTCAAATGTTTATAGCAGCACAGTTCACAATTGCAAAGATGTGAAAACAACCCCAGCGGCCATCAATACATAAATGGATTAATAAAATGTGGCCTACATATGTTATAGTGTACTACTCAGCCTTTAAAAACCAAACAGTGAGCAATTTAGATAGCCAAAATGTTTGCACTGCTAAGATATTCTGAAATAAAAAATAAAATATATTTTGAAAATTGTGCAGACTCGGCACCCGTGGCTCAATGGGCTAAGGCGCCAGCCATGTACACCTGAGCTGGCGGGTTCGAATCCAGCCTGGCCCGCCAAACAACAATGATGGTTGCAACCAAAAAATAGCCGGGCATTGTGGTGGGCACCTGTGGTCCCAGGCAGGAGACTCGCTTGAGCCCAGGAATTGGAGGTTGCTGTGAGCTGTGATGCCACAGCACTCTATGCAGGGTGATAGCTTGGGGCTCTGTCTCAAAAAAAAAAAAAAATTGTGTAAAGCAGCTCGGCGCCTGTGGCTCAATGTGTGAAGGCGCCAGCCACGTACACCTGAGCTGGCGGGTTCGAATCCAGCCCGGACCTGCCAAACAATGATGCCTGCAGTCAAAAAATGGCCAGGCGTTGTGGCGGCACCTGTGGTCCCAGCTACTTAGAAGGCGGAGGCATTGTGTCTTACAGCATTTTGTTTCTTGAGTTTTACATCGGGTCACACGTAAAAATGTGGCATAGGGAAATTTGTCTGCCCTGTTTTCTCATGGAATTTCCTTTATTTGAGAAAAGCCACAAAGGAGTTACAATGTTTGTAGAGGGGAGCAACCAGCAGCCCTCCTCTGTCTCCTTTGCCATATTCCGTCACTTGGGAGGACTGTGGAGTGGTCTGAACGCACTTGAGCTGCTCTCCAGGACAGTGCACGCTATGGTGTTCCCTCCTTCCCTCGGCCTGCCCCCTTCCGTGCAGGACAGCGCACCCTACATCGCTCTCCCCCGCCTGCCCCCTTCCGTGCAGGACAGAGCTCTGCTGAGCCCAGGGCTACCAGACTTGGACAGCGGTGCCTCTCTGAGCCTTCACAGTTAAATGAAGGCGCCTGTCTCAGCCCTCTCGGGGCTATTCAGCAGGTGTAGTGGACAAGCGTGTTCTTGATGGTCATCGGGCCCCAAGGCCCTGTACCCAGGCACTCAGCACAGTCACTGCAGCATCACCCCTGTGAAGCCAAAGTGCCTTGAGTCTGGGCCGCTTCAGCATTTGTTCCACCAGCATTTACTCGTTTGTTCTTTCAGCAAGTGTTCGTTAAGCACCTACTGTGTGCCAGACACTTTGAGGGCTGCATTGAACAAAAGACTCAGTGCCTCTCCTCATGGAGGTTATCTAGTGGGGAGAGATGGGAAATAAGCAAGCCTGTAAAGTAACGGTACCAGAGGGTGTTATGTGGGTGGAGGAGGGCTGGGGCTGGGGCTGCAGTTCCATAGAGAAGGCCTGGCTCAGCCGGTGCTGTTGGAAGGAGGCACGGGGACAGGCTACACCGAGTCTGGGAGAGGAGAGCAGGGCAGGGGCAAGGGTGACGGAAGGCTGGAGGGGAGCCCCTGGGGAGGCCAGGCCACAGGGCAGAGGAGCACAGAGGTCCCCTTTCCAGCAGTGTGTTTCTCCATTTCTAGGGCTATGGTAGCAGCAATTTCTTGATGACGTTCCCTACCAAGGTTCAAATGTCTTGAGAGCAAGTGGGGGCTGGGAGGCTCATCATGCAAACACTGGAGAACTCCCCAGTTTCTGGGAAGCGTCATTTCTGTCACAGACTGAATGGCTTTCCCTACTGCTTTCCCAACCCCTGGACCCGTCCCCGGTTGGACTGTCCATGGGCTTCTCTGTACCTCTCCCTCCCAGAGAGAATTTGCATTGTTAAAGAGAGAATTAACTTAGAGACCTTACAGTCTGTTTACACACTTTTCTAAGACTCACAGGGAACTTTGGTCTCAGCAAATGAGCAGGGTACATTTTGTTCTCAATTCCTTCTCTGATCAATCTTGTGTCTTCCCAGGGTTGATTTCACTTGTTTTTAATTTGTACAAGTATTACACTGAAACAATCCTTTTATTAGTTTTTGTTAGTTGACATTGTCCTGTTTTCAATTTACTTTCACGAAGTCAAGATCACAATCACAAACAGGTGATGTGTGTTTTGTTACTTGAGATAGACTGGCCGGTCTGTCCCGGGATTCTCAGGCATTCTAAAGGACCTTTCGAACCCGAGCCTTTTGCAGCCCCTGCTGTTCCCAGGTGGGCAGGTCTTCCAAGGGTCTGTGCTCACCTCTGCAAACTGGCTCCTCAGCACGGTCTTGATCGTGGGCTCGGGATGAAGTAGCTGAATCCCAGCGCCTGTGATCAGAGTCTGCTGCACACAGGTGTCACTCAGCCAGTCTCCACCATCCTGCTGGAAGTCCCCACGCAAATCTCAGTGCACCACATGGGTTGTGCAAAAACATGCCATTTCTGTATTTAAAAAATCAACTTGAATTTCAGCTAGAAGCTTCTCTGCCACTGTGTTCTGTCAGTGACCTGGGGTGTTGGCTCCTCGGAATGCTCCTTGTGGTCCGTACCAGTCACTGCTGAAGGTCCCTTTGTTTTAGCCCACATGGTCCCTGGGTTCTGGTGGCACAGGTGGCCTGGGATTTACTGGGGAGCCAGGGGGCATCTGTACCTGGGGTCATGCCTTTCCATTCTGAAACAGTGAAGAGTTGAATAAGGATCTTTCTCAGCCTTGGGACCCACTGACCTCGGTCTCCTTCACAACCTCTAATCCTCTTTCTACCTTTGCTCTTAAAAGCACCCCTCTCCTCTTCCCTCTGAGACCCCCGTCGTCTGCTCTCTGCAGGCAGGTTAGGCATTCGCTAAAGACAGAAGAGGCTTTGATCCAAAGTGACTTCTGTTTCCTCTTTAAAAAAATCACCAAAAGAAGAAAGTGCCAAAGGCGTGACTCCCGGCCTGCAATGAGACGAAAGGGAAAATACAGGAGGAATAAGCACACCTTGGTATTTTACTTGGTTATCTTCCTCTAGAGCCTCGACTCCTCCTGTCTCTTGGTACTGTCTTGGTAGTAAGCCTTACTGGGCCGCATGGATGGGGCTGTTTTGTTTGTTTTCACATAACAACAGATCATCCCACCTAGTTAATCTCCAAATGCCCACAACTTTATTGATGTGTGTAGTTTCATGGCCAGAGAATTCAAATAAACAGTGTTCAGTGTTCATTCAAATAAACACTTTGCAAGGGCTTGGAGAGGAGTAGAAAGTACGGTAGAGGCTAAAAATCGGTTGGAATGCTGAAAAGAATGATAGGATAAGTGGGAGTCCAGAGCTGTTTCTAAATCTGTTTTGCTTTGGATGGTCTCCTGGATATGATGGATAGTCTCCTGGATATGATGGATGGTCTCCTGGATATGAGTGGGAGCTCTCAGAAGGTGGGGCTGGGAAAGGACCAGTGTAGAAGTAGAGCCAAATGGATGAGTCAGGTGTCTGAGACTCTCCCAGTAGAAGAATCTGGTAGGAAACTAAAGGCAAGGAAGACGTTTCACAACCCGTCCTTTGGTGATCTTCATTTCCCCTGGGTTTTGGTTTCTTTCCCCCTTTACTCTCTGTAAAGTTGTCCCTTCTTCAGCGATATGGAAAACTAAAGTAATAGGTAACAAGGTAATAAAGCTATGTTAAAGAGAGACAAAAGTCAGCAAATGAACGAGAAATTTTGCTATTGTGTGAAAATTGTGCTCATGTATGTTTGTTTTCTTTGATTAGTAAAAATGTGGGACTCTGGTTTTAGGGAATTCTGACCAGAGATTATGGGAGACTCTTTACCAAGCCTAATTGACTTATCCTTTTTGTAAGGTAATGAGAGACAGATGTCAGTCAAAAGCAGTATTCAACAAGGTTCTTTCTAGTTTTGTTCATGGTACCATTAGCTAATAATCACAGGCGACCACTGGTGAGGCACTGCTCCCTCTTTTCCAAAATTCCCCATAGTGGAAGTTCCTCTTGGTCAAGAGGGGTGGGCAGAAGGGCCCAGAGAGCTTGGCTCTGTCCACAGCGTGCTATTAAGGTGAGCAGTGACTGAGACTCATAATTGCAATAGTTGCTCATGATGTTATTCAGTTACAGTTTTCCCAATTGCAGCTTTGAGTAAATACGGTTCTATGTTCATAAACACAGACATTTAAAGGGTCAAGCATTCAAATGTTCTGTGAGAGAGAATTGATTTATAAATTTTGCAGCCCATTTCAAGCCTTCACTTGTTGAGCTTTTATAAATTGTCTCTGCAAATGAACAGCATGGTCTTTGGGGACATTAGGCTTGTCCCTTCCCAGATGGATGGGTATAGTCCCACGGCAAATGGCCCAGAGCCATGGCCCAAGAGTAGAGCATTTTCTAGAGATTTCTTGCTATATTCTACTCTTTGTCTTACTAGGAACAGAGAAGTTACCAAATAGTTTAAGTAGATCCTTGAACTTGACCCATCAAGCAATGCAAACTGAAACAGGAGGGCTGGTCTGGTCCTGGTGTGGCAACTGCATAAGACCAGTGAGGTGGAGACACTTGGCCCCTGGCATGGCCCTCACAGCAAGACTTCTGAGGTAGCAGCATCCCCACAGCAGCCTGCTCCAAGAATACAAAATGTTACTATATTATATTTTCCAGTTTTTAATTTAGTGTACAGCACCATGACCTATCTTGTGGTTAGTTTTTCACATAGAGTCAGGTAAAATTGTTCTATTTCAGTTGATCCAGGTTAATATGAGCTATAAACCGAGGTAGAGTCAAGTTCATCTCAGCCTGTTGGGTCCACAGTTTGTATTCCTGACCCTTATAAATCTTACTCCACATACGACCTGCTTCTTCTAAGGGGTATCATTTTCCTCCAGGCAATAAAGTGTGCCTCCAAGTGGGGGGTCTCTCCAGTCTTGCTGATGGTGGCCCTCCCAGGGAGGGTAAATTACATGGACTACATTGTTGCCAATCTGAAGTCAGAATGAATGTCCAGGCTTTTCCCACTCAAAACAGTTGTCGTTGTGGTACTTATTTTCCCTTAGAGCAAAGCCAAGTATTTTTATAGACCCTCTAGGACTTCCAAAGTGAGCCAATAAATTGTATGTCACACCAATTTCATATAGGGCATATGAGAAGTAATGTAGATTCATGGAGAAGTCACACATTTAATAAAATTGCTTAGAAGATCAAGTGTAAACTAGTATTTGTAAGGATCTCGTATGGACATTGTACCTTCTCAAGCTGATTTTACTTCTTTGACACAACGTATTTGAAATTAGTGTTTTTTTGTTTTGGGTGGTGTCTGTGGCTCAAAGCAGTTGGGCGCTGGCCTCATTCATATGCTGGAGGTGGTGGGTTCAAACCCAGCCCTGGCAAAAAAAAGAAAAGAAATTAGTATTTTTAAACAGCTTTATTGAGTATAAATTCCAACAATAACCACATGTATTTAAAGCCTATAATTTGCTAATTTTTGACATATGTATGTATCCATAAACACAAGATGATGCCTGTACCAGTTCTGCTAAGTTTCCCAGCACACTAGGAAACCACTGATCTGCTTTCTTCCTATCACTATAGTTCTCGTGTTATGGGATTTTATATAAACATCTAGCTTCTTTCACGCTGGGTAATGACTCTGAGATCTAGCTGTGTGGTTGCATGTATCAGAGGCTCTCTCCCCTGGTTGCTGAGGAGTGCTCTGTCATATGTGAACCCGCAGAGCACTGCAAAGAAACCCCATGGAGAGTGGAACTCCACAGAACACCTGACTCCCCACTGGCAAAAAGATTAAGGAAAATAAACAGGGTGAAATGAAGATTAGAAAGAAAATTAAAAGGCCTCAACTTCAGAAAAAATGAAAAACTTCTAATACAAAAGGAATGTCATTGTAGTGAATACTCGGTCTGTGGTGAAAAATATTGCACAGGCCCATCCTCAATGCGCTTTCAGAATCAAAGTGCAGGCCTAAGGATGGCTGTGAAGAATGTAAGGGGAAAGCAAATGTAACCAGAACAGGAGAGGTAGGAGAGAAGAGGAGGGATGAGGAGGGGAGGGTGGGGCGCTAAAGTCTTCATCTCAGAGGATGAGATGTTGCTTGTTGTAAAGGGAACAAAAAAGACAGCTGTTAGCGTATTCTTGAAGTTAAAAAGGTTACCAACTAAGAGTGGTGCTGGGAGGATGGGAGGGGATGTGGGGTGTGCAAGCTTCTCGCTCGCCTGCGTTCTTGGGTACCTGTGGAGTAAGATCTGTGTCCAAATGCCAGCATCTGCATGTCTTTGCTTTGGGCTTCCTCCTGATGCTGGAGCTCCCTTGCTGCCCATGTGACCAGTGGTCCTGAGCTCATTTACACTGGCTCCCGCTCCTACGCTGGGGTCTGGTTCAGGTGCCACGGTGGTGGCTGCTTTGACAATTTGCCCTTTCCTGGCTACCTTCTCCTCATTTTACTTGCCCATCCTGTCCTTGAATCCTTGTTGCAGTTTCCTTCTGAGAGAGCCCAAATTAAAGCAGAGAGGTGTGGAAAGAGCAGCAGAAACATTTTATTTAGATTATGAAGGACAGTGTTACATGCAGGTAACAGAGCCACAAGGAGTTAGCTCTAGGGGGCAAGACCAGAGGTGGGAAGAGGTGGGACAAGGGAACTTGCCTTCCGATACATCCCTGTACCTGTGCAATTTAATATAAATTTAAAATAATCATTTACAACATAGAGCAAACCGGAATAATGTGACAAATGAAAGCAAAAGAAAAAAGCACAGATGTACACGTATGAATGACCTTCCTGGGCTCTAGCTCCCACTTCCATAACTTCACCAGAATGTGTTAATCATTGTCACAGGCAACCATCAGCTGAAATCAATTAGCGTGGATTGGAACAGATGGAAAATATTCTCTGTACAGAAATTTTAAAAGTGTGACCTTCATCCTTGTGATGGAGGTTAAGTACTTGTACTTCCCACCCTGTGCTTTTGCTGTTCTATAGGAAAAAGCATACAGAACACTGTAGAAATGAGATGGGATTTGTGAAATAAAACACTTAAGCGGTCTACCTGGCACTGCTGTGTCAAGAGGCCTTTACATAGTGCACGACCACGTAGCTTTCATTGATAGAAAGGAGCGTTTCTGAGTCTTGGGTTGGAACACTTGTTCTCATTGAATATTCTGCTAGTTCACCCTGTCTGTCCCCAGTAGAAGCTGGGCTCCTTGACCACAAGGCCTTCATGCTCCTGAGATCTTGGCAAACCACTACAAGTAACAGTCAATGACCCCAATTGTCCACTAGGTGGCAGACTCCTCCCAGCTCTGAGTCTGCAAGTGCCACCGCTTCCCCTATCCCTACCCCCCGGAGAGGAATGCAAAGTTTACAGCTTTGTGTTCTCCCTTCCCCTTGACCTGGAAAATCACTGGGCTACCTCTAAGGCCAGATTTGGATTTCCTGCACAAACCATCATTACCTTGTTCAGAGGAGTAATTCCAGGAGGGAAAGTGACAGAAAAGGTCCTTTATGTGTAGCACTGAAGAGAAGGGCTTGTTTCTATTTTTTGTAGACAACTTTCAAAAATAGAAAAATTCCATTTATTACAAGTCAAATTAGTAATGATTGAGAACACTGTTCACATACAGAGTCATAGGTAAGTGTTCAGATATGAAAATTATGACCATAGAAAATATTTTGGGATGTTTGTTTGCCTAGTGTGATGAATATTTTTTTTTCATTTGCTTAAAATAATTTAAGTGTAGGTACCTGAATAATTGAAGTGTGGTAAAATAAAAACAAAAATAAGATAAACAAGTAATAAAATGCACCGCATGGAGTGTTTTTTACTCCATTCCTTTCCAGGGTTTTTCTTTTTTCTCTCTTTTTTTACAAAGTTATTTTTGTTGTCTGTAATCAGCTCTGGCTGATACATTTTAAAATAAATAAAATTTGGGTTTCGGGTGGTTTGCTTGGATATACTAATAAGCATCAGAGGAAGATTAAAGGGGAAAAAATCAGGCAACTCTATCTGTATTTTTGGGTTAATCAGGAATATCTTTAATTCTAGTAAACAGGTGGAAATCAAAATTTTGATCAGAGAAAAATAGAAATTAGGATGTGAAAGAGCCTGGTTCTCCGTTGAATAAATTTAATTTCCTTTAACTAATTACTTGACCATTTGTTTCCCAGATATGGTGGATTTTCTGCAAGACAAAGGAGCTGAGATTCTGAAAGCCCCCAGACAGAGCATTTCGTGATTCACCATTCTCCAAAACCTTCTCTCAATACGTGTAGCCGGGCAGTTACACCACTGACCTGCCTCAAGGAGCATGTCCCCTCCTTTAAATGCCAATGATCTGTAGCCGGAGAGATGGATTTGAGGCAATTATTTGCCTCAATAATTGGATTTTTGTGCAAGGAGCGACTGGACCTAGCCTGAAACCCCCTTGTGGATTCCCTAACACAGCTGCCATCTGTTTCCGAAGCTCCTTCCCAGGGATGGAACCCAGAACAGGTGCTCCTGCCGCTGGTGCCTCTCCTGACCTAAGTCCCCTCACCCACCACCACTCCAGGAATGGTTTTAGCTATCGCTCTTTACTTCCCCATTGTTTTTGTCCACTTGTTTGTGAACTTACTGTAAAAAACTAGGACAATCTGAAAATACCACAATCTGAATACCCTTGGAGGAAAAAATACTAGAAAATTTAAAAAGACAATCAAGGTGATAAAACTGGTCTAATTAAGCTGTTAAATTCCTTCAACCCTGCCAAACACTGGGATGAGTTTTCAGCTCATTTTCCCCAAAATTCATAGAAAAAATTACTGTGTTTGAAAATAAAAACAAAACAAAACTAAAAAATAAACACAGGATCTAGAACTGAGATCTAGTGACATTCAGCCTAATGTTTTAGGCAGTGGCAGCATTTTCTCACCAAATGATCAATATTTAAAACTAACTTAACAGATTTTTATAAAAACGAGAAATAAAAGATGATTAAAATTAGGCTGGCGCCCGTAGCTCAGGGGTTAGGGTGTTGGCCACATGCACTGGGGCTAGTGAGTTTGAAACCGGCCCGAGCCTGCTGAACAACAATGACAACAATGAGAAAAAATAGCTGGGCGTTGTGGCGGGTGCCTTAGTCCCAGCTGCTTGGGAGGCTGAGGCAAGGTAATCGCTTACTCCCAAGAGGTTGAGATTGCTGTGAGCTATGATGCCATGCACTCTACAGAGGGTGACAAAGTGAGACTCTGTCTCCAAAAAAAAAAAAAAAAAGAAAGAAAGAAAATTATAAGGCTCCTTCAAAGAGACTAGGGTGTATCCATGTAGCTTCCCAGTTTTAATTTCAGATGTTCCTTGGCTTATGTTGGGGTCATCATGTCACATCTCGATAAAACCCATCATAAATCAAAAAAACATTTAGTCCCTGATAAAGCCATCAAAAACTTGCAAAATCTTATGATGAACTATCATTAAGTAGGGAACTATTTACATTATTGTTTAATATTTGGGACATCATTTTTAGTGTGTGATACTAAAATCTACTTGACATTTAGACAATGATTAATACTAATAATTTTCACCAGGTCTGTTTTTTAAGTTCTAATAGCAGCCAGGAAACTTGTCTGCACATTAGAACCACCTGGCTGGCAGGTAGGGGTGGCTTTAAAAAGCCTCAGGTCCTACCTAACAAATGCAATCAGTGTAACTTAATTCTTTGTACCCTCAATGAATCCCAACCAATTTTCAAAACATTGAGTAAAAATATCTAAGAAAACCCTCAGGTCATGCTCCAGATCAATAAAATCAGATCTGAGGGTGGAACATAGGCACCAGTGTTTTAAAAGTCCTCCAGTTACTTCAATTGTTGCAGGAAGATGAGGCCCAACAGAGAGAAAGAGCACCCAAACACCACGTTTATAAGAAGAGCTTTATTCACCAGCCAGGAGCTTACGGCATAGAAGAGTTCCAAATGGCTGCACTCCCTGACTGGCTTGTTCTTTCCCTTTTTATTGACAGTCAAAAAGTTTCACCCCACAGGTACCTTTCTTTTTTTTTTTTGAGACAGAGCCTCAAGCTGTCACCCTGGATAGAGTGCTGTGGCATTGCAGCTCACAGCAACCTCCAATTCCTGGGCTCAAGTGAGTCTCTTGCCTCTGCCTCCCAAGTAGCTGGGACTACAGGCGCCCGCCACAACGCCTGGCCATTTTTTGGTTGCAACCATCATTGTTGTTTGGCGGGCCTGGGCTGGATTCAAACCCGTCAGCACAGGTGTACATGACTGGCGCCTTAGCCCGCTGAGCCACAGGTACCTTTCTTATTGGCCAGTTTGAATCAAGCGGGCGATGCTATTCTGTCCCCTACAGAACTACAGTATTTCACAGAACTTGGAAATTTCCAAGTTCTAGGAAGTTAAGTTTACAAATTCCAAAGAGCCGAGGCACCATGGAGAGGACCCTGCAAGTGTATCCTTGTGGTCTCCTTGAGAAGACCTGTTCCCCTAGTTCTCACTCTTCTCAGGTATCCTCTCTCACAATGAGCAACCAAGATCGGGAGCGACTGTAAACTGGTTTCACTCTGACCACTGCTTACCAATGATGTTATTCGGGATTGGTATTCAAGGACTGTAAATAGAGGACAATATTTTTTAGCTCCCTCCAAGGTAGTGGAGACCAGGAGAGAGAGCTAACAGGATTTGCTGACTGATTGGATAAAGATTTAAAAGAAATTGTTGAGTCAAGGATGACTCTAAGTTTTTGATCCAAGATAGGCAGAAATAAAGAAGTTGCCTTTGAGATGGAAAATGGCATGAATAACAAGGTGGGCAGATGGAGAAGTGAGTTTTGGACACATGAAATTTAAGATGCTCGTGAAATATCCATGTTAAAAATAGGCAGTCCCAGAATTCAGGGAGAGTGTAGGCCGGACATAAGTATACATTTTACAGCTATCAGCATCTAGTTGGACTGGAAAGTCATGAGATCAGATGAGTATCTACAGAGTGAGGCTAGGTAAGGAGGAGAAGAAAAAGATGATGGAACACATAAGAAGGGCACAAAGAAAGAGGCTTCAAGGGAGTGGGGGGAAAACCTGGCCTGCTACACCAGGAAGTCTGGAGGGGCTATAGAATGTGTGTATGAGGTAACCTAGGTAACCAGTGACCAATAGAAAAGGGCAATACTGTCTGGAGGCACAGAGAGGCCAGTGAAAGACTTGCAACCAATTGTAAGCAGAGATGAAAGAGGGCGTTTATCCCCTGTCAAGAGCCTCTGCGTCTCTGTCTCTCTCATCTCTGCTCCTTTGTGAGAAGGACCCACTTCCAACTCTCTTTGCAAATGCTCTCAACTTTCTTTGTTTTTCCTAAGTAAAATTTCTCTTTGTTACACTGAAACTTGTGCAGGTTACTTTTGCTCTCTACTCACGCAGCCTGTGCTGCTCCAGTTGTATTTTCTGTTTCATTCATTTTTGCTTTCAATTACTGCTGTGTCTCAGTTGAACTTTCTAGCTCAGCTGAGCAATGGAACCAGGTCAACTGGCTTCAGGATACTGGGACCCCTGGAGACCCCTCCAGTGAGTGACCAGAGAGAGGCCCCAGTGGGAACAGTGAAGGTGCTGAGATGCAGCAGCCAGAGGTAGGAGGGAAACCTGAGGAATGGGATGGGTGGAGACCTCATCAGGTAAGGTGAGGACCGGGAACCGACCGTGGCTTTCACTCTGTGCAGGTCACTAGGGGAAGGAGAGGAAGAAAAGAAGCGGGTGACAGGAGAGAACATTTCGCCTACTCCTCTCCATTTTCTCCAGCAGTATTGATGCCCATGGTTTAAGCACAGAGAGCTTGGGGGGGCCAGGGTCAGCGCTAGTGCCATGAAAGCACAGAGGGGAAGGGTCTGAGATTGGGATCACTGGAGAGGGAATTCCAAGTTAGGGGGACATTGACTCAGCGTCCAGGTCCACTTGCTCAGTAGTGCAAAGATCCAATTACTGAGACAATAGGATTGACCAGGAAGAAAGGAATTTTTAAATGACGGGTGTCCTGACCCTGGGGACTTCATGGTCTCAGTGCCTTTGTCTTGTAGAAATTCTACCATTTCTGGGAAACAACCCAAAATCAAGCAGTTGGTTAAGGGAGAGGATTATACCCCTATACACATGGGTTGTTGACGTTTATCCGACGGGGAAGGTGGGTTATAAAAGTAGAGTAAGGGAGAAGCAGGCATAAGCCCCACAGAACACACTGGGGCTCCTGTATGTGGGGTCCTGGGGAATTTAAACTGGGTGGCAGGAATGATCAGCAAGTAAATTGGAAGGGGAGAATTAAGCCAGACAGAGGCTCTGAGCTATAAACATGACAGAGAACCAGTTTGGGGTGATGACACAGCTATCCATCTAAAGTCTTTAATGAACCAGAGGGAGTGAGCAGGACATTGGGGAAAATGTTGACAATGGGGTACAAGTGGTCAGATGGAAGGACAGTGGGTGGACCGTGGGTCTCATGAGGGGGGCTGTGTGGGGCAGGAAGGGGAGGAAGGGGCAGTGAGGGGCACTCCTATCCTGGCTGCTGCTGGGAGGATGGTGGGAGGCATTCTGGTGGAAGGTCCAAGAGGAACAGTGGGGAAGGGTGGAGAGGTTCATGGGGGGAGCATTTAGAAGATGAGAAGGAAGGTTTGGTAAGCAGTTGTGAGGTGTGAGGCAGTGTTGACACTGTCGGCCCCTCCCCTGCCAGGCTGGGGCTCCCCTGGGCCCCAGAGGTGGGCCCTGCTTGCGGGCTGGCACTGAGAAAGCAGCAGGAAGGCAGACCTGGAAGGTCCACCCTGGTCAACGCCAAGGGTAGCTGGTCAGGAAATCTACATTGAGCCACAAACCGCGTTACTAAGAGTATGCTCGCCCCTACCCCCAACTGGGATGGGGGAGGAGGCCATGGGCCAGCAGCGGGGCCTGGGAGTCCTGGAGGCAGAACTCTGACCTGCATTTATGTGTGGTGACTTTTTAATTCATCCTGGAAGTCTAGGGTGGATGGGCGTGGTCACTTAAATGGGCAAAAATGGGATGAGCAGAAGTCTTGGTTTTCAAAGAAAGCCATGTAGTAATTACTACACAATGATCCAACTGGAAAGAGTAAGAAAGAAATGAAATAGTATAAAATATAGAGGCTGTGTCTTTTAAATTAATAATGACCAATTAAGCTGTTTTGTTATGTAATATTACATTCATTAGTCATTGAATTACCTCTGGCTCTGTGTACTATTTCCGCAAAGTTAATTTTTGTTCTATTATGAAGGAATAAATCAAAGCCAGTGAAAGGAAATCTGACCTCTTTGCTGTCTGTAGGAGGAAGGGCTTGAACCAAGTCTTGGTTTAATATTTTTGGTTTCAACTTCATAAAGAGGAGCCTGAGGGATAAGAATAGAGGTCAGGTTTTATCTTTTCCACTTGGATTACATAAATAGAATAGAAAGAAGTAGTGAGACGCAGACAATTGCAAAGGACAGGAAATCAACCCAGAAAATATTAGCTGTTGATGGGGACACACAAGCGCCCAGTGTTCATGGTACCGCCGAAAATTAGTAAGTAATTCTCCAAGTTTCTGTTGGTGCCTGCTGTCTACCAGAGGCTTTGCCGGGCCTGAGGCACACAGGAAGGTAAATAAGATGTTCAGTTTTTAGAGCTCACAGGCTACTGAACAGGCTGCCATGAGAAAACAATTCAGTTCAAAGTGATAAGTGCTATAGTGAGAGTCTGTCCAGTGAGCTGCGGGAATGACAGGAGGGCTGTTGACAAGGTGTCAGAGAGGAGATGAAATTTTTGCTCAGTCTCTGGAAGATGAGAATATTGCCACAGGAAGAGAAGCAAAGGGTGTTCTGGAGAGAGGGGACAGTGTATACAAAGGCAAGGAGGCAGGAAAAGTGTGTTTGGGGAGATGGCAGAATTGTCTGTGCGACTTGAGTGCCCACTGGGGACAGTGGCAAGAACTTGGTTAGAAAGATGGATTAATGCCAGGCACAGCCTGTGCTGAGCAGCTGGGTTCAGTAAGAGGACACTAGGGGATTTCATCAAAGGGGGGTGAAATGGATGGGCTGGAGGGGAGGCACTGGGGGCAGGGACTGAGGCTTCATCTCTCATGCCTGTCACATCAGGTGCAATACTTGGCACATGGTTGGTGCTTGATAAATACTTGTTGGATGAACAAATGAAAGAACAGCAAGCTTTCTGAGTTAAGATGGTGGATGCAAAATGTTGGGAGCAGCCCAAATGGGGATAGTTGTGTTACTCTTCTGTCCCTTACCAGATCCATCACCCAATGCTTCAGGGTCCCCTGCTGCTCATAAAAGCAAAGCCCCCATAAGGGAGATGGAGCAGGAAAGGAGCACCCAAGAGCTGGTGTCACTGTAGCCGGCACATGAAATAGTTTCAAACAGGAAGGAGTGGTCACCACCATCCCATGTAGCAGGACGGCCGGGAAGGTCTTGATGTCTTGAGTGGCTTCAGTGAGAAGAGGTGTCACACAGAGGTGTGACAGCTGCAGTGGGCTGAGGCTGAATGGGAGGGCAGGAAGAGGGTGAGGGCAGACATTCTTCCCAAAGCTTGTCTCTGAAGGGAGGAGAGGGAGGAGGCAATGGGGGGGGCGGGGAGAGCATGATGGAAGCCATGTTTTTTGTTTGTTTTTTTTTTCAAAGGATGGTAAGATTATGGACTTGAGAAAAACTCCTGGCAGGGAGAAGTTAATAAGAGAGTTGGGCTTAAATGTGAATAATTACAATTTAGATTATTTTTTAGTTTCAAATTTGAAAACTGAGTTTTAAAAAGATGGTTAGCTGATAACCAGAGCAGCAATCTGAGGCAGGGTCACGGGAGGAAGCTGGGTCCTGGTCCCTGCACTGCTGCTGGCCAGCTGTGCGATCACCCCAATTGTCCATCTGCTCTGAGCCGCCATTGTTCCACCTCTCAAACAAGTGGAGTTTGAGGAATGACTTCCTGCAGCAATACAGTTCCATGATTCAAAGTGTGGTAACTTCGGCAGCATGTACATGTAAAAATAAGACACTTCTCCAAGTTTAATTTGTCTCCAGTGTAACTTAGGGATTTTGTTTTTGGAATTTTGGCCTTATTTCTATTATCTTTAAGGATAAATGAGATCACATGTGTGAAAGAACGTTGGCGAGTTAATGAGTAAAACAGTATGAAAGTCACAATTCTAGCTATTAACAGTCATGCTAATACTCCTGACCGAGAGCCCTCACATGTTTTCCTTATTTTGCGTATATTACCCCAGAGGAAGAAATCTTAGCAAAAGGAGAACCAAAATTAAATTAGCTCCTTATCTAAAGCTTTTAGATGCCCTGGAATAAGCCTCTCAAGGATAATAAACTAATCATTTCCCTGTGGATGGTGAAATTATGGCTTGCATAATTATTTCCTGATGATTTAATTGAAAATATGAAAGATTAAGCATACAGATACCAGGGCTCTAATACAGGATGACACGTTTCCATCATCTGTCTCTGCAGCACTTGCAGCCTGTGAAGTTTAAACAGAAATGCCTGTGAAAGGTGTCTGCGTGTAGGATATGGAAGCACTTGATCACCGGCATTGGTTGCCAATTCCAGGACTCTATGGCGGGAAGTTAGCCTGCAAGTTCTTTAACCTGCTCCTGCTTTCTTCCCAAGCCTTGCCCATCAGTGTTCCCCTGCAGGACCTGGCAATGCCACCCCAGTGTCCATACCCTAAGACCTGGCAGCATAGGAGTTAGCTGCCTTGTTATTACCTTGGGCTTAGGAACTGGCCAGCTACACAGCTTCTCCTCCTGAACTTTGTATTTTGAAGGCACAACCAGGCCCACCAGCTAGAAGAGGGCCACCCTCAGCTCCTCTGTTTCTTTCTTCCTCCGTGTCCGAAGCATCGCCTGTTGCTTTGGATTTGGCCTCTTTCAGATCCTTTCTTCTGGGTGCCCATTGGTCTTGCTGTGCTCACCACTCTAACTTCAGCTGCAGCTTCCTCCTCCTCCTCTTTCTGCTTCCCAGCCCTCCCCTTTCCTCCCCACACACTGCTGCCAGGAGAAGTTCAGGATCACAGCACTCAAGGCCATTCCTGCTGTGGCCTCTGATACCTCTAGAGTCTGATATCCCATCTTGACTTCCACATCTAGATCCCTGCAAACAATGGTGGCTCTTGTTTTGTCTCTTTGCATGTGCCTGCTGAACTGCCCTTGCTATATGGCTTCTCCTGCCTTCTATTCATGGCCAAGGTCACCTTCCCTTTAAAGCATTTCTGGTGCAGTGTCTCCACTGAGCTCAGGGATTGCTGACGTCCTTGCCCTGCTCCTCCTATTGCATAGGTTAGAAGTTCTGCATCATATTTTGACATTTAGTTTTATCACCTTCTCAATTAGACTCTGCGTCCCCCCTAATGGCAGGCGACTAGGTCTTACTCATTTTTCTAACTTAGAGTCTAACACATAATAGGCACTCACTACATGCATGTTTGGAAACTGAACATTCTTTTCTTCAGCTATATAACCTTTTCCTTTTCACAAATATGTTTCTACTAGGATAGAAAGCTTTTCACACATATCCTCCTAATACTAAATTCTACTATTATTAGAAATGCTTTCATTAATTGAGCACTTCCAAAATGCCAGGCACCATTTTTTTTTTTTTAAGACAGAGTGTCACTTTGTCGTCCTCAGTAGAGTGCTGTGGTGTCATCATGCTCACAGCTACATCAAACTCCTGGGTTGTAGTCCTCCTGCCTCAGACTAGCTGGTAGCTGGGACTATAGGCACCCGCCAAAAGTCCAGCTATATATATATGTGTGTGTAGTAAGTGACTATTATGTGCTAGACACTAAGTTTTAAAAATGAGTAAGACCTTGTCCCCTGCCATTGGCGGGACTCAGAGTCTAATTGAGAAGATGATAAAACTAAATGAATATATATATTTTATTATCATTTTTTGAGACCAAGTCTCACTTTTGCTCAGGTTGGTGTCGAACTCCTGAGCTCAAGCAATCCATCCTCCTCAGCCTCCTAGAGGGCTAGGATTACAAGCATGAGCCACCCTGACCGACCCAGGCACCATTCTAGTAATTTTTTTTTGAAGTTCTTTGTTTCTTTATTGATGCATCCACAGAGTTCATTATGTTACCAGCATCTGAGAAATCAAAGTACATTAATAGTTTTGGGAAGCCTAAGCTTTTCATCATAACAAAAAATAGTGTAAAATTGAGTAAGAAAAGTATGTTACAAAATAATAATTGAATGTCACTTCATTATATGAATTACATCTATAATAGGGAATTAAAAAAGTGACTCTCTTCTAAGGGTGACTTTCAAGTGGTGAGGATGTGCAGTATTTACATAATTTTTAACTTCTTTGATTTTCTCAGTTTTTTGCATTTATATGTATAGCTCTTCACAAATTAATAGTTTAACCTCCAGGTAGCATAACAGGAGGCTGACAAGTCTTTCATACTCTAACAAAACTTCCAACTAGGGTTTCAAGCAGTTGCTGAAAAATGCAACAATTTCTGACAATATAGATCAGAGATGTCAATGTCCTATACAACTATAGCCAACTATTTTAAATTGTATACGAACTTTATGGACACCCTGTATATCAGAGACTAAGAAACTTCAACTAACAAACCCTCAAGGGAATTATCACTCACAAATTATCATGGTCTATGCAAGAAACAACTTTGAATTAAGATAATGATGAAAATACAACACTGAAGTGAATAATTATATATGTATACAGGCACTATTCTGAATACTTACATATAATTTTTTATTTGCATGTAATTTTTTCTTGAAAATGTTAGTAATACTCATGTATCAACTGGTGGGCCTCCATTCTAATAATTTTTACCTATTTTCTTTCCTTTACTAATGACAATAGCCATGAAAGAGAGCCATTATTGTCCTTATTTCATAGCTGAAGAAACTCAGCCTCAGAAATGATATAATTAGCGCAAAATCTCTTAGGAAACAGACATCAGAATAGGCCTGCTGACCTCAACTCCTGAGAACAAAACTTACGCCCTTAGTTATCTCACACAGGTGTGACAGTAGTGACTGTTAAATGTGCTTAAGCAACATAATCTTAGTCATGTAAGAAGATTTTTTAATTGCACAGTTTATGAGTACCTGCTGTTATTTATTTATTTATATATTTTTTTACAGACAGAGTCTCACTTTGTTGCCCTTGGTAGAGTACCATGGCATCACAGCTCATAGCAACCTCCAGCTCTTGACTAAGGCCATTCTCTTGCCTCAGCCTCCCGAGTAGCTGAGGCAAGAGAATGCCTGCCACAACGCCCACAGGTGCCTGCCACAATGCCCAGCTACTTTTTGGTTGCAATTTGGCCAGGACTGGGTTTGACCCCACTACCCTCAGTATATGGGGCCAGCGCCCTACTCAGGAGCCACAGGCGCAGCCCACCTGCTCTTATTTAAAAGAAAAACATCACAGAAAGAGTTCTTAGACCACCATTAGGATTGTTGATGGTAAAGAAGCCATACTCGGGAAAATCATTTTAAGAGGTTTATTCTGAAACAAATTTGAGGACCATGACCCGAAGCCACATCTGAGAAGCCTTGAGCAAGTGGACTCACAGTAGTAGGGTTACAGTTTGGCTGTATACATTTTGGGGAGACAGGAAATCACAGGTGAGGTCATAAATCAACACGTGGAAAACATTCATTGGTTTGGCCCCAAATGGTGAGACATCTGGAAAGAGGGGTTGCAGGTGATAGGTGGATTTAAAGATTCTTTGGTGACAGTTGGCCAAAAGCGTTAGGCTCTGTCTAAAAGACCAGGAGTCAGTGAAAAGGAATGCGTAAGGTAAAGGGTCTCTTAGTTACAGACAAAGTACCAACTGACCCCTGTGGCTTGTTATGTGTATTGAGGACCCGCAGCTAGGTCTTGCATAGTCACAAGTATAACACAAGTCCTGTTAGTCTCAAAAGATGTCTCTAAGCAGGGGAGGGGGTGTGGTGAGGCAGGTCTGATCTCCTTACTCAGGGCCAGCAACTCAGTTTTAGGGATCCTTTTGGCCCAGAGGGAGTCCAGTCAGTCAGCCACTTAGCAGGGGCCTTCGGATTTTATTTTAGTTCCCAGTAATAAAAATAAACAAACTGCTTTTCCTTCTCTCACATTCTTTCTCAACACAACACAGCACTCCTCTCTGACCCCAGGGGAGTGTGTGTCCCCACACACCAAGCAGTTCTTCAGTGGACACCCACTAGGTGTTCTCTCATTGGATTTGATTCTGACACTACCTACCTGAAGTTGGAATCAGATCCCACAAGTTAAGGGCGTAGCCTTCAAGACTGCCCTACTTCAGATGCCAATTGCAATTCTGGGCCTCTAGAACGTTCTGAGTGGTTATAAATTGGATGTTTTCATGTCCTCCTCCTTGGGTTTGGTCATTTGCTGAAGCAGCTCATAGAACTCAGGGAAACACTTCACTTATGTTTACCAGTTTATTTATATTAACAAAGACAGGTAAATGATGCAGAACAGCCAGGTGGAAGAGTGCTCTCGCCAGACGTGCCACCCTCAGGGTAACTCCGTGTGTTCAGCTATCCAGAAGCTCCTCAAACCCTGTGCTTTTGAGTTTTTGTGGAGGATTCACTACATAGGCATGACTGATTAAATTGGCCATTGATAATCAGCTCAACCTTTAGCCCCTCTCCCCTCTCCAGTAGGGCTGAAAGTCCCAACCCTCTCTAACTACAATGTTGGTTTGTCCAGCAACCAACCCCTATCCAGAGGCTGTCCAGGAGCCCCCAGCCACCAGCTATCTCATTAGCATACCAAAAAAACCCTTATCACTCTGAGGATGCCAAAGATTTTAGGAACTGTGTGAGAAACAGGGATAAACTCCAAATGTAGCAGCTTGGCACCCGTAGCACAGTGGTTATGGTGCCAGCCACATACACCGACGGTGGCAGGTTCGAATGCAATCTAGGTCAGCTAAACAATAATGTCAAAAGCAACAAAAAAATAGCTGAGCATTGTGGCAGGTGCCTGCAGTCCCAGCTACTTGGAAGGCTAAGGCAAGAAAATTGCTTAAGCCCAAGAGTTGGATGTTGTTGTGAGCTGTGATGCCACAGCACTCTACCAAGGGCAACATAGTGAGACTGTCTCAAAAAAAAAAAAAAAAACCCAAACGTATATTTCTTATCAGAAATCATGTCAAGTGAAAAATGGCAAGGTTTACAAATTTGGAAAAGAGACTTTATTTCTCATGAAGGGTTGCAGCTTGCAGGGAGGGAGTGTAATGAGGTGTGTCTGACTCCTGTCCTGTAATGGCTGGGGTATCAGTTGTAAGTTTCCCTGAGGTCCCCTTGGCTAAGAGGGAGTCCATTCAGTCAACTTGGGTTCTTAGGATTGTATTTTTATTTCTCAGTCACTATCACAATCACTCATCCCAAACCTATCTCTCTGCCTATAGGAAACCACTACCAGATCTTTGTGCTGCTATACACTCTGCTCAAACCTACCTCATATCAGTTAGGATAAAAGCAAAATATTTCAGCAAAGATGCCCCTGAAGGAAGCTTATGAAAGAAAGTAGAAGTTTCTGTGCTCTCTTGTAATAGTCCTATGGTGAGCTGTTCAAACGGGGAGATGGCTCTGTCCATGTGGCCGTTCAGAGGACTTGCTTCTGTGTTATTCTCATCTGCGTGGTTGCAGCTAGGTAGAAGACAGCTCCAAAATTCATGCTAGAAAGAGAGGAATACATAGGTACCTGGTGTTGAAAGGAACAGACCTCAGAGAGATACACATCACTTTTGTCTATGTGCCATTGTGGGATATAGGTATTTCAAATAGGTACTGTCAAATAGCTTTCTGGTTTGGGCAGTTGAACATATTTACACTGTTGCCAGAAGTAGGGGAGAATCTTCAAGTATATTAGTAAAATGTTCTTAGTATTTTCTTCTAAAATCCTGTGTCTGTTGCCATGTTGTTCTTTTTGTTCTTCATACTTATTCTCCTCCTCACCCTTCTCTCTGTCTCTCTTTCAATTGATTTTGATAAAAGCTTAAATATTATACTAGTTATTGCAAGGACCAACTTTGTTTTTTATAACACTTCTACTACTTCTGGTTTTCTATATGGTAAATTTTGGCTTCTGTTTTTATTATTTCTTTCTTTAGATTTTCTTTGGGTTTGCATCACTGGTAATTGTGTAACTTCTTAAATTGAAAGCTTAATTTATTATGCTTTTATCTTTCACATTTTCTAATAAATGGGAAGGGATATTATCTTTCTTTCTTTTTTTTTTAAAGACAGAGTCTCACTTTATCGCCCTCGGTAGAGTACTGTGGCATCATAGCTCACAGCAATCTCTAACTCCTGGGCTTAGGTGATTCTTTTGCCTCAGCCTCCCGAGTAGCTAGGACTACAGGTGCCCGCCACAACGCCCAGCTATTTTTGTTGTTGTTGTTGCAGTTTGGTCAGGGCAAGTTTGAACCCACCACCCTCAGTATATGGGGCCAGTGTCCTACCCACTGAGCCACAGGCACTGTCCCAAGGAGGGCTATTATCCTTTTATTTCCAGTTTCATTATATTGTGGTTAGTTAGCTCAGTATCTTTTGGATTTTCCTGAGACTTTCTCTATGATGTAGAAAAAGGTCAAGTTTACATGTGTGTGTGTATTCTCTGCTTCTTCAATACAGAATTCTATATATATTCATAATATCAAGTTATTATTATTTGTATTCTCTTTTTCTATGGGTTTTTTTTTCATCTATTTTATTGTCAACTCTAAGCTTGTATATTTCATTATTATTATTATTATTATTATTTTTTGTAGAGACAGAGTCTCACTTTATCGCCCTCAGTAGAGTGCTGTGGTGTCACACAGCTCACAGCAACCTTTAGTTCCTGGGCTTAGGCAATTCTCTTGCCTCAGCCTCACGAGTAGCTGGGACTACAGGTGCCGGCCACAACGTCCGACTATTTTTTTGCTGCAGTTTGGCCGGGTCTGGTTGAACCTGCCACCTCGGTATATGGGGCTGGTGCCACAGGTGCTGCCATATATTTCATTATTATTTTAAACTTATTTTTCCTGAGACCTTCTGTTTTCTTCATGGGCCTTAAGCCTATGTTGTTTATATATACATATATATTTACATTCCTGACTTATACATAATATAATATATATTAATTATTATATATTATGTATGTTAATTATTATATAATATAATGTATATATGATATATAAGTCAGGAATGTAAATATATAGTGTATATGATATAACATATTTATATACTATATATATTATGCATGAATAATACATAGGTAACTGGTGTTGAAAGGAACAGGCCTCAAAGAGATACACATCACTCTTATATAATGTTATATATTATAATATTGATTATAACATAATCAATTATTTATAATATATAATATAATATACACAATGTATATGATATTATATTTATATAACATAATATAATATATACAATGTATATTATATTATATATAACGTATTATATATAATATTATATATTATAAATAAAGTATTTCAAGAGTTTGTAGGTTATTTAACATCCTTGGACTGAAATTTCTTTATCTGAAAATTAAAAAATAACAATATTATTTGATTTGTGTATTTGTGAAGATAAGTGAAAAGATGGAAATCAAACTGGATACATTAAGAGAAACAAAGAAGGATAGCTCATATTGTCAAAGAAAAGATGGTATGGAAAAGTCAGGAATATATATATATTATTCATATATACTATATAAATAATATATATTTATATAATATGTAAATATATATAACATGTAATTATATACAATATATTTAGATATAAATATGTAAATAATATATAATATACATTATATATTTATATATGTAAATAATATATATAATTAATTTATAAATAATATATTATTTATATATTTATTCCTGACTTTTCCATCTTATCTTTTCTTTGACAATATGAGCTATTGCTCTTTGTTTCTCCTAATGTTTGATTTCCATCATTTCACTTTTCTTCACAAATACACAAATCAAATAATATTGTTATTTCTGTGTGGGATCAACTACCCACACAGCTACATACACTTATTGAGAACTGAGTTATTGCTGGGATTAGTACTTAAGATTGTCACGTTGTCTGAGGGAAGAGCTCAGTTGTTCTAGGATGCAATTGATTTCCAAGGAGAAGGACCACATGAGGTCTTCTTCTACAGGGGTCTTTACATTCATGCACTCATTTATTCATTTACACACACTTACTGAGCGTCTGGTAGTGAAAGGCATGGGGCTAGATGTGAGAGATACAGAGGCAGGACTATAGATTAGGTCACTTTGTAAAATCAAGAAGAATGGTCTAATGACTGCTTAATCTCATGTCACTGTGGAAAGGATCATATGATGTGATAGCTAGACATTCAGCACCATAATGAATTAAGGTTTCTTGAACTCCTGCTACGTTCTAGATTTCTTCACATATTTTCATTTTTAATCCTTGAAGTTCTGAGAAGTTGGTATTACCCCATTTTAAATGTGAGGAAACAGAGACTCTAGGTATTTATGCACTTGATGTAAGAACTGGTAGCAAACAAGTTACTGAGAAATTATTCAAGCCCAGATTTTGCAGAATTTAAAATTTTACACCATTTTTGCTACACCACCCTGTGGTGCTTATTAGGAATTACTGCCAGCCACTTTACACTCGGTAAGTGTGGTCCTTGGTGGGGCTAAGAGTAGTTTTTTCAGGCTGTACCTGAGCACAGCTTGTGTTTGACCCTTGGGCAATTGTGCCCTGGGGATCATGGTTCAACATCAGGAGAACAGAGGAAGAAGAGTGGGTCCTGATTTCAGAAGGAAGCAGAGTGGACTCATCTGAAAGTACAGTAGCTAGGTCACTCTGGAGGAGGAGGAGGGAGAATAAAATGAGTGGAACAAGGAGGAGTTGTGCCTTTTGGGAGAACTTGTTCTCAGGCAGACTCCACCAATGCCCAGGTGTTCTAGTTTTCCAGGTGTGTTTGCCTTCAAGTTTGAAGTCACAGGGATGCCTGGCTTGGGGTCTGTGGTCATGGTTGGTTTAGGGCAGTGCAGTGGGAGTTAAGGGGTAAAGACTAAGGTGAGCATACAGGAATCTGCGTCTGTTCCTTTCACTTACAGAGAAGTTATCTGTGGACCACAGGGCTATGGTAAAGGCTTTCCTGCCCCCACTTAGTCCCCTAGTGAAATCCTATGAAGTTGCATTTTGAAAAAAAACAGGGAAACTTTGTGTGAATTAATTCAGTGAGAGGTTTTCTTCATAGTATCTATTTTGGCATCCCCAACAGAGATCAAGTTTTAGAGATACAAGTGATGTTGGGGAAAATGGAGACTTAACTTTGGTGATTTGGGGGACACTTCCGGGGAGGCAGGTATGGATGGCTTCTGGGAAGTCAGAGAAAATGAGGTATAAGAGCACTGGGAACTTTGGGTGGGGAGACAAGATACCAGATGGAAGGGAAGGAATAAGGGAAGTTCAAGATAAGGGGCCCTGCTCCCCCATATTCAGCAAACTTTTGCTGTGTCCATTTCCAAACAAGCCTAAGGTGCCAGTTGACCTTCAGGATGTGCCAGTCTCTCGCCTGCTCCAGTGAGTGGCATCGTTGCTGTTCACATGGAATCTGAGGACACTTCTCAAGCTGGGAAGTGGAGGCCTGGCAATTGTTTAGTGCTCTGCTGTGTTCACGCATGTTTGCATGTTGCCTTTCTATTTTTGATGGCACTATGGAGTCCATCAAGCTTCATTCACCACATGAAAACCTCAGCCTCCCTGTCTCCTAGTGGGGCAGCAAGGCCAGATCTGATGGGCCCTCTCTTGCTCCTGGGTCACAGTGAATAGGGCTGACCTACAAAGATTGAGCATCGTGACTTCAGTTTGAGGTCGCCAGGCCTTTGCTGATGACTGTTGATCTGATCAAGCCTTGGCCTTTCTGGTATGAAAGTAGGTGTCTTTATCCATTAGCTAAAAGCAGAGGTTGGCCACAGCTGAGGGATGTCATACAGTTTCTGAAAAGACATACTGGTTGCTTTTATTATGGTATACCTTCATTTTAAGGCCTCATATTTCCCAGTGGGAAGACTTTAACTGCTGTGACACTCTTTTTTTTTTTTTTTAATTTTTATTAAGTCATAATTGTGTACATTAGTGCAATCATGGGGCACAATGTGCTGGTTTCATATACAGTCTGAAATATTTTCATGGAACTGTTTAACATAGCTTTCATGGAATTTTCTTAATCACTATATGTAGACATTGGTAGTCTGCATTTAATAAGTTTCACCTGTACCCTTCTAAGATGCACCATAGGTGGGATCCCACAAATTGTCCTTCCTTCACCCATCCTCCCCTCTTCCCTCCCCTCCCTTTCCCCTTTCCCTGTATGGGAGATGGATATTCTTAAATTGAGGATGTGAATAATTTTATAAAGTCATACACAGCAACTGAATTTAAAATTAAGAGATTTTAATTTGACAGGCAATCTTCTATTTGCTA